>CALNHX010004888.1:0-117941 GCA_940337035.1 Agriotes lineatus | reverse complement strand
AAAGTGAATTTTGATATACATATTATCAATTGGTCGAATTTTGGCAGACATCCTTTGGTAGATTTACATGGATTTTTTGATAAATTGAGACATCACGCTTGCAAAGTTACATAGACAAAATTTGTATCGACTAAACAACATTTTATTTGAAATCGGCAGTACGCTGAAATCGTCATTAAAATACGAGAAATCGGCAGTGAAGTAATCAATTGTTTTACGACTTTTTTGTAGGTGGCGAGGCGACAGATAAACGTCAATCGACTGAACATAACCTACAAAAGTTGGTTAAAATGTTGTAATTTCTCGATTTCAAATAAAACATAGTGTACACCTTGGCACTGAAGTTCCTTTTTATCCCTCATGTGGTTTATTTGCCTTGGCCCTACGGGCCTCTGCAACTAAATCCACATTCGTGATAAAAAGTTAAACTTCAGTGCCTTGGTATACAAACTACTATTATATTCAACAAAAATACTTTACTTACTAATAAAACATGGTGTCAGGTGTGTAGGCTGTAGAAACTTGAAATTTTCGACAACCGAATTTTGAGGTTAAATACACGTGCAAAATTAGGTTAAAAGTGTACGTAGTTTACATCAGTGGTTCTCAACCCCAATTGGCCTGCGGACCGGCTAATTGGGGTAGCAGTGGCCCAAGGTCCCCCAACAGGGGCGGGGGGGGGGTCCGGGACTTCCGGGAGGGTACCTACCCCTTGGGAAGTTTTATTTTGTAAATATTGGTTTCTAAGTACGTAATTTTAATGCAATTTCAACGCCTACCATAATTAAGGGTTAATTTTGGTTATTAATAAAACTATTAATGAAAGTGAAAATAATGATATATATTTAAAATTTTAAAAACTATAAACAAATATTAAGTGGTATCTAAAATAGTAGTTTTGTAGCACAAAATAAGTAATAAAATAAATGAAAAATACATAATAAAATAATTATTTTAGTGAGATTGCTGTTGCTCTTTTTCGTTGACCAATTTGTCAATTCTTGGGTTCAAACCTGTAACAGCAACACGTAAAGCAGGACCGATCAGAAGTCTATTTCGCTGTTTAGTTTTAATCACCGTCATGGCTGAAAATGTGGCTTCACACAAGTACGTGGTAGAAAAAGGCAACAAAACCTTCATGGCTCTTGCATAAAGACGTGGGTATTCTGCTCTAATTTTAACCCAAAATTGAGGTAAATAATTTATTGACCGAAACTGGGATTTCAATCCTAGATCTGAACTGAGTTTAATCAGTTCTTCTTCTTCAGCCGCAGTAACTTTATTATTTTCGTGGTCAACATACGGATTACTTATCCACAAATTTCCTCTTCTTGTGGGTAATAGTGGCGATACATTTTATGTCTAAATCATCGAAATTAATAAAATCACAAAAAGAAGCAAACATTTCGAAGTTTTTTTCTTGTACTCGCTTGTGCCAAAGTTTGAGCTTTTTCTTGTATGCATCAATTTTATTGTACAAGGTAAAAGCAGTGGTACTGGTGCCTTGCAGATTTAGATTTAATTCATTTAAAAGTGAAAATATTTCCGATAAATAAGAGAGCTTGGCTACCCATTCTTGATTACGAAAATGTATTCCCAATGAAGAACCTTTCTGGTTCAGAAATATTTCTACTTCCTTCCTTAATTCGAACAACCTAGTCAAAACTTTTCCTCTTGACAGCCATCGTACTTCTGCATGCAATAATAAATGTTCATGATTGGACCCCATTTCTTCACATAGAATTGAGAACAGCTGAGAGTTCAGTGCGTTACTTCTAATGTAATTAACAATTTTAACTGATTCCGTAAGAACTTCATTCAGTTGCGGAGATAGATTTTTTGATGCTAAATGTTCACGGTGGATGATACAATGGGTGAATACCATTTCGTTTGATGCTACTGCTTTAATTCGTGTTGCAACACCAGAATGTCTTCCAGTCATGGATGCAGCACCATCGGTACATAAACCAACACACCTTTTCCAATCAATTGATTTCCTCTCAAAGTAGTCGTTAACTGCCTTAAAGATTTCAGAGCTAGTTGTTTGAGATGTCAGTTCAATACAACACAATAATTCTTCTCTAATATCGTTAGCTTTATAATCAATATAACGTGCATAACATAGTAATATGGCTTTATTTGAAACATCAGTTGACTCGTCCATTTGCAGCATGAACCATTCTGATTTTGTAATATTTTCAACCAGCTGATTTTCAATGTCTTCGGACAAGTCACAAATTCTACGCCGAATAGTATCATTGGAAACGGGTAGCGCTTTTATTTTATCTGCAGCGGTTTGGCCCAAAATTTCAGAACACGCTTCTACCATACAGGGCTTAATTAGCTCTTCACCAATTGAATATGGCTTTTTAGATTTTGCAACGCATAGAGCCACTAAATACGATGCCTTCAAGAGTGATTTATCTGTAGCAAAGCATTTTTTGAAAGAACTCTTTTGAAGTTTCATTTCTAAACTTTTTCGTTGAAAAAAATCGATCGGCTTAGTTTCTAAATCTGGGTGCTTCGACTGTAAATGTTGCACAAGCTTTGATGGTTTCATACTACCATTTGCGAGAATTTCCCCACAAACAACGCACTGAGGTCTTGGGAAATTTTTATCAGATTGTGACCAAAGGACAAAACCAAATCATAACTCTATAATAATGCAAAAAAATTCCCAAGGTCAAACATGTATGCGCGTGGTCTATGTGTAGTTACCATTTTGGGCGTGGTCTTGATATTAGCAGCGTTGCCAGACCTGGTACAATTCTACGAATCTGGTACATTCTGCAACCGTTTCTACAAAAGTACATTTTTAAAACGCGCATGCATTCAGTCTGGCAACCCTGCATATTCTGACCCGAGTGCTGCCTATCTGCCGATGCCATCGGTGACGTAACCGATCTTTGGCGTTTATGTTTGGAAGTGTGGTTAAAGTTTCGAAATAATAGGGAGTTTTTGCATAACGTTCCGCTAAAATGACGGCACGTTAAAGCCCATGTTACCTAGCGACGTCCACAATACAGCCAATCAAAATTAAATCTTTCGATTTTAACGTAACGTTATTTTAACGTGACGTTGTGCAAAAACTCCCTAATGAATTGGAGTGATTCTTGTTCAGGTACGTCATTAAAATCATTTGATATAATATAGTCATTCATGATTAGTGCTTACAATACCGGGCCAAAATCTTAATACCGGTATTCGGTATTCAAAATTTTTAATACCGGGATACCGGTATTAACACCGGTATTACTATTAAACAATTTAGTTATTAGATTTTTACCTAGTAGTTATTATGACATATTTAAAAATATTATCAACAAAAACGAATAAAAAAGTATTTTTAAAATTAACATCGACTTCAAAATGAAGTCCATTACCTTAATATTTTTTTTTATAAGTAGATAAATAAATAAAGTAGATGAAAGTATAACAAATAAGAAATTCTATAAATATAACAAAATTAGTTTTTTGTGTGACTAATAAACCAACAAACCAATAAATTAAAATTCTTGACAAATATTAATTTCCTTTACTAAAGTCTCAAAAACTTTGGAGTAGGAGTATTGTTTACTATATCGCGCGCGCCGTCGCACCACGCCGGGCTTGAGAACTTGTTAGCCATATTTATCTATAAATTCCTTTACCTACCTTTAGGTCATCGCTATATCTCTTAGTTAACAATCGATCACTATAAAAGTATATTTGAGGCCCGTCTCTAGCATCAGTGAAGACGTCGCGGATTCTAGTTTATGATGTTATAATTGGCGCCAACAAGTTAAACTCAAATATACTGATATAAGCCAAGAAACTTGTAACTTCACTTTCTATCAACTAATAACAATACGATTATTGAACTCCCTATCAAAATGAAAGAAAGCAATACTTGTAACTAGTTTTATTACTACTCGAACATTACTACCATCGATCAGACCATTAGCATCTTTAATATTACTACCTCACGCAGGGTACCCTAAATCGCTTAACTTAAACCGTTCGTAAGTTTAATGGTTACACAGTTTTTATATGCAAAAATATCATCAGATTCTAGCTACAACACTTATCTTTGTGCCGATATACTCGCAGACATTTAATACGTCCCGCTACTCCTATCACATGTCAGCTTGACAGGTTCCAACCTCGGCTGTCATTCGCTATACCTCGACCCCCAATATTGCGGTAGATTAGCTTTCCAAGATTTTCCGCCTAATAATTGTTGCTATAAATCGAATTTCCAGGTAACAAAAGGCAAATTCCACATTAAACTACATACCCTGTTCACAGGCAATAAACTTCGCAATCGTTGTATTCGTGTTTCCCAGATCGCTTCACAGCTTGAATATAAATATTCATTGGAAAAATGGCATCCGCTTAATGAACTCCCTTACAGGAACGGCTGGCTAGTAACCCAATTCTTTACTATCACCAAACCATATTAAATGGCGAGATTGTCATTTACACCCCACGAAAACTCTTGCCTTTTTTAAAAGCTGATATACAAATTTTTTCTCAAACGAACAAACGTTATTATATCTTCCCTAGCAACGAACAAAGCCAATCTGATATTAATTTTATCGCGTCACTCTCACTAGATTCCTCATTCAACACTAGTATTAATATCAAATGCTTTTGACACGTAACAAACTCCCCCCTTACCAGAAAGGAAAAATTTCAACGAAATTTTTAACTAAGTAAAAACTTTATCCTAAAAGGATACATACATATACGCCAGAGAGTCAGTAAACCGTCTGGCATAAGACATCTCTAACAATTAATCTAAAAAAAAACCCAATACCCACACCACAAACAAGCAACTACACTGTAGAGACGGTGATGACCCCAGGAGGAACCCAGGACCAGATCAACCCCACGACAAGGATCAAGATTGTTCGTCGCTGCTGGATGTAAATGCTGCGCCGGTGAACAACCCTGTAACAACCTGTCGTGAAGAAGTTCCACCCCCATGAACACCCCAAAATCACTCCAAATCCCCACAGCGTACCCCCCCTGACAACTTCCAATAAACCCCCGAGGCGGAAGCACACCTCCACACAGTTTCAGGTACTGTCAGACCGAAAATAGTTAAGCCAAAACGAAGAATAACCAGGATCTTTCTTTTGACAACCCTGGGGAGAAAGCAACCCCAGTGAAAGAGGGTTAAAGAAACCAGAAAAGTGAGAGGCAGAAGCCAACATCCACACAACTCTCATACGCTCCGATGGAGGGATCCTTCAGCGCCCCGAACGGCCTGAAGAAAATCCCCACCAATCTTCATCCACATCCAACAATCACTCATCACCAGAGATTTCATCCGCACCAGATCAAAGAGAAATAAAAGAAAACAAATTGTCATTCATCTAAGTACACAGTTCATTCAAAACAAAATCGACATTCACTACATTACAAGAGAGAAATATAGACAAAGCTTTAAGAAGAAAAGAAGGCGAAGAATGAAGGACTGGTCATCTTAAAAATTTTGTTTTGTAGGGAAACACCCTATATCCCCAAACCCCAAGGGATACCTAAAAGAAACGAAGAAGTTGTACTTCTTTAACGATTAATCTCGTTACCCTTATGTCCCTTTAGGAAAAGCAGGATAACGTAACGCTCTTCCAATACAATCAAAAAGAAAACCATCCATTAACATTTCCCAACAGGGAACTCCGTATACGTTATACCCAAAAGAGGGAAAAGAACAAGATATTAAAGTTTCCCAAATAGTGTCCTTCCCGACTGTGCCCTTCCAACCACCCTATACCTTAAAATGGGGAAAGAACAAGATATTAAAGTTCCCCAAAGAGTGACCTACCCTACTGTGCCCTTCCAACCACCCTATGCACATCACACATCATTAATTCATCTCAGAGTTATCATAAGGTTTCAAATCCTTGGCATGCCAAGTCCCCTTTAATATTTTTCCGTCAGGATCTTTGAGTTCATAAACCCATCGTGAAAACTTTCGATTAATAATAAACGGTCCTATAAATTTTGCAGCAAGCTTGGAAGTAAACTGACGAGCAGCATCCGATAACACATAGTGTCTACGCAACACTGCTTGATCCGGAACGAACTCAAAAGGTCGTCGACGAAAGTCATAGCGAGTTTTTGACTTTTGATAAGCCTTATCCAAACGACGTTTAACATCAGCATACAGTTGCTTGAGTACTGTAGAACGATTATCTAAATCTCTATCCCGATTAAATTGAATTTCCGGATTTCCATCACCAACTACCGGTTCGTGATTTAATATGATTTCTCTGCCAAAATTAATGAAATATGGAGTTTTTCCCGTAACTTCATGAACTGAGGTACGTATAGCACAAACTACGTGAGACAGATATTTATCCCAATCTCGATGACGATCTGATACATAAGCTGTCAACATAGTTTTCAGCACTCTGTTTATACGTTCCGTAGGATTAGCTTGAGGATGATAATTGGCAGTAAACGAAATCTTACAGCCATACTTTTGATTTAAAGTTTGAAACTCATGACTGCGAAACTGAACGCCATTATCACATATGATTCGCTTGGGAACCCCAAACATCAAAAATACGTCTTCCTCAACAATACGTGAGATAACCTTAGCTGATGCTGTACGGAGCGGAAACACTAATGGAAACTTACTAAAACAATCAGCCACTACGAATATATACGCGTATCCTCGTACTGAACGAGGTAAAGGACCTACAATATCACAACAGATTAGTTCCCAAGGCTTCGAAATTAATGAATGTCCACCCATATACCCTGCAGGGGCTCTCTGTTCTGGTTTAATTCGTTGACACGTTTCGCAACGGCGAACATAAGCAGCCACATCATAACGTAGTTTAGGCCAGTAGTATCTTTGTGCAATACGATGAAAAGTTTTATTAACACCCGTATGACCAGCGGTCGGAATATCGTGATTTTGTTTGATAACTTCTTGGCGTTGAGTCTTTGGAACAACCAGTTTCCAATGATCTTCATCATCTGCCAAGTCTGGATAATCGGTTCGAACATATTTATACAATTGACCGTCACTAACTCTCCAATGGGGAAATTTTCGAGGATTGTTAATAACAAATCGACACATACGATGATACCATGGATTACCAGCAGGACCGAACTGAACGTTAATAGCATCAATGACAGGAACAGCACGAGACAAAGTGTCAGGCACAACATGTTCTTTCCCTTTTCGATGAATAATGTCAAAATCATATTGTTGAAGGCGAACTGCCCATCGAGCGATACGACCAACAGGGTCTTTAATACTATTAAGCCATTTTAAGCTATAATGATCAGTTACTACCGTGAACTTAGTTCCCTCAATATATGGTCTAAGTTTTTCAATAGCAAAAAGGACAGCGAGGCATTCACGCTCTGTTGTGCTAAAATTTCGTTCGTTTCTCGTAAGCGACCGACTAATGTAACATATGACTTTCTCTCCATCAGCTTGATGTTGAGTAAGTACGGCACCAATACCATAACCAGAAGCATCCGTTTGAATAACAAAGGGTACAGAAAAATCAGGGCAAGCTAATATCGGAGCAGATATCAAATGTTCTTTAATATCACTGAAGGCTCCTTCACAATTACTATCCCAGAAAAATTTCGCATTCTTGCGGAGCAAGGATGTAAGAGGTCCGATAAGTGAAGAAAAATTCGGAACAAAGCGACGATACCATGACGCCATACCAATTACACGACGTACTTCCTTCACTGACACAGGAGTAGGAATACGATTAATTGCATCTACTTTTTCTGGGTCTACTAATAAACCGCGTGAATTCACTACATAACCGAGATACTTAAGTTCTGGCTTACAAAAATGACATTTATTTTGGCTTAAAGTAAGACCAGCAGCTAATAACCGAGACACAACCTCACGAAGAGTAGAAAGATGTTTTTCGAAAGTTGGCGTACAAATTACAATATCGTCAAGATACGTAAAGACATATGGTTCCAAATCAGCACCAATAACCCTATCAATTAGGCGTTGCCACGTTGCCGGCGCCGTATGCAAACCAAACGGTAGGCGGCGAAATTGAAATAACCCCCTATTAGGTACAGTAAACGCTGTTAAAGGGCGTGAAGAAACAGCCACAGGTATCTGCCAATATGCGGATTTAATATCAAGAGTCGTAAGATAATGTGCGTCACGAAGTTTATCCAAAGTACTTGATACATATGGAATAGGATAAGCATCAGGTTGACTGACTTTATTAAGTTGGCGATAATCAACACAGAACCGATAACTACCATCTTTCTTTTTAATCATTACTATCGGAGATGACCAAGCAGAAGTCGAAGGTTCTACCACTCCCTCATCCAACATTTTTTTTAACTCAAGATCTACCTGTTTCTGCAGAGCAGGAGAAATAGGATAATATCGCTGCTTAATAGGCGACGATGTGGTTTTAATCTCATGTTCAACAAGATGAGTGCATCCTAACTTATTTCCCATTTTACTAAAAACTTCTTTGACAAAACAATCTAATTGTTCTCGCTGAACTTCAGATAAATGTTCTACAGCCTGTATTGCATTAACTTCCGGGATCAAGTGATCTTTCCAGAAGGTCCATTCGTTAATTCTAAGATCGGTTACAATACCCATTCTACGCAAAAAATCGCATCCCAAAATCAAGGTATGGAGTACGGAAGGCACAACTAATAACTCACAAGTACAAACTCTATCGCGAAGCATAAGTGGTACTGTAACTATACCTAATATTTGACATTCTGCACCGTCAGCAACATTACATGTCCTATCTTTACTTGGTGTAAGCCTACAATGACCTTTCAACAGCTCCCATCCCTTTCTACCAACAACAGTATGCGAAGCACCCGAATCTAACAATCCAAGAATCTCATTACCAAAAATTGAAACTTTAAGATACGGTCTCTCATCAGGACCTGCGTGACTTAAAATATAATCTAAAACAGCTTTAGAACTAAAATCCGAATTATTTACAACATTGACCGAAGAATTTATTTGACACCGCGCTATTCGGTCGTCTAGCGGCGTCGACCCCCATTTCCCGAACATGAAGGGCATGTACGGACAGTAAAATCAGGTCGTCCACAACCATAGCAATATTGTTTACTATTTGCTGAACAGTTACGCGCAAAATGATTCGGTTGATCACATTTCCAACATCTCAAATCAGAAGGCTTGGTTGAATTGATTACGTTCGGTGGGTTATTACTACGAGTTTGAACGTAACCCTCATTTGAGGATACATTCACTGTATGAATCCTAGCATTACATTTCGACTTTTGATAGGCTAGATCGGGTTCTAACATTCGATTTCCCTGAGTGGGAGGTCCACGGAACCGTTGTGCACGCACAGGTGCATCTTCAACAGCTTTACACACTCGAAGTAATTGTGAAAAGGAAACTATGTTCTCTAAAGCCAGTTGGGTTTGGAAATGTGGTAATAAATTCCTACGTATTAGATTAAGGCGCTTTGTTTCAGAAGGCATCGATGGTAATCGATGGAATAAGTTTTCCATTATCGACACAAATACGGTCACGGGTTCATCGGCCCCCTGAGTACGATTTCGTATTTCATCCCATAAACAAGCTTCATAATCACATGGAAGAAAAGCTGAACGTAACGCATTAACTAACTGGTCCCAATTATACAAAGTATTTTTAACCGATCGATACCAAATCAAAGCATAATCGGTGAAAAATTCAACAACCGAAGTAAAAAGTTGTTCCTTAGTAACCCCACGCGCCATTCGCAATTCTTCAACACGCTCTAGAAAACTAGAAAGTCCCGATTGACCATCAAAACGAAGGTTCCATTTATTCATCGGAAGGTAATTGTTATAACGTGGAGTAGCATCAATGACTTTAGTGCTGTTAAAACCAATAGGTGTCGGTAACGTTTGAAACTGTTGATTATCAATTACATTTGAATAATTAAAATGGTTTGGTGATTGATTGGCTTGTAATGGCTCATCGTCAAGGTCCATCAAGTTAACTGTTTGTGAACTAGAAGGAACTACAGGTTCATTTTCAGATGTTAATCTGGACTCGAGATCGTCCATAGCCCCTAAACACCTATTATATAGCTCATCTTTATCATCTGCTGAAGACCCCTCAAAAACTAACCGTTCTAGTCGATTTGAAATATGTACCAAGCGGGTCTGACTACGTTTATGATCATTACCATCCCTAACAAATGACTCAGAAGCTAGTATCTCTTCCACAAGAATGTCAAGCTTCCTACTGCATATATCCAATTCTTCTACGTTATTCAATTCTACTTCCGGGAACGAAGTATTTCCCGTCTTCTCTAACCTAATACGCGCTCTAAGCAATTTACGCTTTTCCGGCATATTTCCCTTACAAACAACTCCCCGTATTCGTAATTCATAATCTATCTCGTCTACCAATAACCTATCAACATCCATTCTGATTCCTCAAAGTAAAACCCTTTTTACCACAAGTATACCGTTTTATGTATTATTCTCAAAGTAATTCTTTGGTTTGTCACGTTCTGACGATATTTTTCCACTTACATAAACGAGTACAGAAAGTTATGTATAACTATTGTCAGTACTGCTCCTTTCTATTATAGTACGACCTAAAGGTATATGTTCCAATCTTGTTAAAGCCCCCGTTGGGTGCCAAACTTGTTAGCTATATTTATCTATAAATTCCTTTACCTACCTTTAGGTCATCGCTATATCTCTTAGTTAACAATCGATCACTATAAAAGTATATTTGAGGCCCGTCTCTAGCATCAGTGAAGACGTCGCGGATTCTAGTTTATGATGTTATAATTGGCGCCAACAAGTTAAACTCAAATATACTGATATAAGCCAAGAAACTTGTAACTTCACTTTCTATCAACTAATAACAATACGATTATTGAACTCCCTATCAAAATGAAAGAAAGCAATACTTGTAACTAGTTTTATTACTACTCGAACATTACTACCATCGATCAGACAATTAGCATCTTTAATATTACTACCTCACGCAGGGTATCCTAAATCGCTTAACTTAAACCGTTCGTAAGTTTAATGGTTACACAGTTTTTATATGCAAAAATATCATCAGATTCTAGCTACAACACTTATCTTTGTGCCGATATACTCGCAGACATTTAATACGTCCCGCTACTCCTATCACATGTCAGCTTGACAGGTTCCAACCTCGGCTGTCATTCGCTATACCTCGACCCCCAATATTGCGGTAGATTAGCTTTCCAAGATTTTCCGCCTAATAATTGTTGCTATAAATCGAATTTCCAGGTAACAAAAGGCAAATTCCACATTAAACTACATACCCTGTTCACAGGCAATAAACTTCGCAATCGTTGTATTCGTGTTTCCCAGATCGCTTCACAGCTTGAATATAAATATTCATTGGAAAAATGACATCCGCTTAATGAACTCCCTTACAGGAACGGCTGGCTAGTAACCCAATTCTTTACTATCACCAAACCATATTAAATGGCGAGATTGTCATTTACACCCCACGAAAACTCTTGCCTTTTTTAAAAGCTGATATACAAATTTTTTCTCAAACGAACAAACGTTGTTATTATATCTTCCCTAGCAACGAACAAAGCCAATCTGATATTAATTTTATCGCGTCACTCTCACTAGATTCCTCATTCAACACTAGTATTAATATCAAATGCTTTTGACACGTAACAAACTGTCTGAACTGCCATGTATTCTGGGAGCTGTTTACGTTTCTGTTGATATAGACTTGTTTTACACATATTATGTGTTATCTTGATGATCCTCTTTTAGAACGTTTTTGATTTTTGATTTATTGGTCCCATAATGAGACATATTTCATCTTTAACTGTAGTAAATATTTTTATAAAATGTGATTTTTATAGCAAATTATTAATACCGAAATACCGGTATTTTTTACATCAATACCGGTTTACAATACCGGACAAAATTCGTCCGGGATCCCGGTATTCGGGATCCCGGAAACAATATTACAACTGTCATCGCTCTGTAAACTCTTTGTGTGTTCTAGGCAAATTAAAACAAGGTGTAACTTTTCGTGATGCTGGCTTGACGAAAGAGGAATCACAACAAATCCTACTTTTATAGAAGAAAGACTTGCACAATATCGCAAGAGATTTTCGTATAGATTATAGCAGTCATATTCAACGGGGGGTACGCGTACCCCTGAGGGTACGCGAATAGTTCCTCAGGGGTACGCGAGGATCTCTAATCTAGGTATTTGTAATTAAACAAAGCGGCAATCAAGCAATTATATTCGTTTCCACAATTAGCACTAATTATTACATTCTTTTCATTTGTATATTACAGATTTACGAAAAATGCTAGGAACATTTATTGCCCTTAACCAAACAGTCGAAGTCTCTTCTTTGCTTCCTTTTAAAAACGCATGATAACGCTGTATTTTGCAGCGGCCAATGCAGGCACGTCAAACTTACCAAGATTCGTATCTGCAATATGGGTTTGTTTCAAATAACGCCTTACCGCCCCAACCTGTTTGTGTGATTTGTAATCAAGCATGGTCAAACAATAGTATGAAGCTCGCGTTATTAAAAAGGCATCTAGAAACAAATCAAACGAAAGTCTATTAATTGTACCAGTATGGCTACCCACATAACCATCCAAGCGGTATGGCAATTATATTTTTTGGATAATTGGTGTTTAAATGAAGTAGTAAACAAAAATTGAAGCTTGCCTCTATTATTTTTGACCTAGTATGGCGGCCCTTTATACCCTTCTTATCAGTATGACACAAAATTTTCGTCTATGTTTAGGGACCTTGTCTATCGATTACAACCAAAATTAGCCTTGCCATTTTAAAAAAATATATTTAATTTTATTAACAATTTTCCAAAGCCGCCGTTAATATTTGTAACCACAGTTCGGCTGCCATACTTGCGTTTTGGACACCTACTTGGGCAATATAAAAAGGTTTACTACCTACCGAGCTTGCCGCTATGACTAGTAATTCCGGTGTTATGGGCTCTTGGTCTAAAATATAAATCTTTTGCGGTTTCTCTACTGAACATATACCGACATTTTTCTAAAGTTACCTCTTTATGTTCGACTTCTTTCTAGAACAACATACCATTTAAATAAATAATATATATCTATAAAGGGCTACGCTGAACTTTCCTCACAAATTGAAGTTTTCAAACAAAGAATTCTGAAAATACGAACGGAATAGTCATTAATTTTTTAAGGTGTTGGGTCCAAAATATGCCCTTTTTCGTTAAGGAATAAACCTGAGCTATGTGCAAAATATTACTTTCATTTAACTAAGTTGAGTTAAAGCAAAAAGATACAGAATTTAATTTTTTAAGATGATCATCCTGTATATATTTGCCTGAAAGTACATTCGCTTTCGGTAGAGATATAATCTGCATAGTACAAAATAACAACTACCTCCAACAAATAGCTTTTGAGTTATACCGCCAACAGGCAGACAGACAGACAGAGAGATGGAATTAAAAAAACCTATTTTTTGCCATTTAGAGACCTTGAAACCTGAAGATTTGAAAAAATATCTGCAAGTGATTTTTTCACGATTACATTATTCGTTCTAGCTCCGTCAAAAATTCTAAAAGTTATTATGCCTAACCATGGCAAATTATTTTAACAGTCGTAACATAAACAATCATGAAAATAATAAATAAATAAAGTTATTGGTCAAAATAGACATCTACCTTTCCTTAACGACTGCCAGCAGAGGTGTTCTTTAGCGATCATATCGTCTAGTAAAACGATTATGAATAGTTACAAAACTGGTTTTCATCGAAAAATCGTTATCGGAACGAGAATCGAATTGCAACTGGTGCTTAACGACATTGCTATGAGTTATAAAATAGGTTGAACGTGGGATTAACTAAGATAAGAATTTAACATTACAGTCATTCGGGGTAACTTTGAGCCACAGGGGTTAACTTTGCGCCACGAGTGGATTTCCTTTAAAGCTACACAGCAAGTTTAATTTCCGTACAGTAATCTACAACTTTTGCTACTAATTATCCTACAACATTTGCGCCGAACATGGCGCAACAGATTTTTGGTTATCTGCTTTCGTTTCGGGGAAAACAGTTTTATTTCTGGCGGTATTTTGCGGGAGCTTCGGTCAGTGTTTTTCAAGTTGTTAAAAATATATATTGCAAGAAGGTGAGTTAATGAATTTATTTACATTTATATAGTTGCGTGACTTAAGATAAAGGTAATATAAATATCAGAAACTGTATATTAAATGGTTTGAAATAATATTAAAAAGAAATAGGTTAGATAATTCAAAGCGTTTTTCGCGGTAACTTTGCGCCGGCTCAAAGTTACCATGATTGTGGAGCAAAGTTAGAGCAAATAGAATATACATGACAAAAATGATATTTCAGTAATATATTATTAGCTGAAATATTTTCAAAAAATTTTTTATTCGAAATTTGTACGAACTGTGATACAATATATTCATTCATACAGAATTTATTATTTGCATGCTAGGTTTCCAAATGGGGAAAACAAAATTAAATCCTGGCGTTAGAAGATACGGTACCAAAAGCAGGTATGCCGAAGAACAATTAAAAAAAATTATTAATGATGTTAAATTGGGAAAAATTGGACAACGAGAGGCTAGCCGACTTTATAATATTCCCCGGAATACTATTAGAAATAAACTCCAGGGCTTTCACCTCAAAAATGTTGGTAGGCCACACATTTTCAGTGAAGCTGAAGAGGAAAATTTTGTACGCCATATTCTTATCCTTAGCGATTATGGACTTCCAGTTTCTATTTACGATGTCAGATGTATCGCAAAATCTTATCTAGATATGTCAAAACGTAACATAGTACAATTCAAACACAATATGCCCGGCTGGGAATGGGGGAAATCATTTCTTAATCGCCACAAAGAAGTTCTGTCTCAAAAATTTGCCACCAATATAGCTCGCAAACGAGCACAGGTTGATGAGGAAGCAATTATAAATTTTTTTACTAATTTGGAAAAGGAAGTTGAAGGCGTTCCTCTGGAAAATATACCGGGTGAATATTCCGAAACCGAATATAGGCAATTAACATGGGAAATAGGTTTTTCGCAGATTGTTGCTCCACATTTTAA
Organism: Agriotes lineatus; assembly: GCA_940337035.1. NCBI lineage: Eukaryota > Metazoa > Arthropoda > Insecta > Coleoptera > Elateridae > Agriotes > Agriotes lineatus. The sequence continues at coordinate 102,856 of CALNHX010004888.1, read as the reverse complement.
CTTAGAGGGTTTATAATGACACCAGTCGAAAGAAGATTTTTTTTTTCTCATCTAATGATGTGCGAATTAGTTAATTTTCAGTTGTATTTCTCATTATTTTATCAAAAATTCGCAATAAATTTAATTCGGAAAATCATGTTGAGCCATGACTCGTAAGACAATAAACAGATTCAAACGTCATTCAAGTGACAGATTCATTATGCCGTTGGAGAGGGGTAGAGCCCCGAGGGCCCCCTTCTTTGGTCAGGTGGGCGGCAGAGGGAGGCAAGGGCGGAGTGTGTAACAGAACGGAATGGCCCAACGTAATAGGCCTAGAAATGGTTGTAAATTGATTAGGATAGACCGCGCAATAGCGCGCGCAGCCCCGTCTATTTTCGATAAAATAATAAAGAAATACAACTGAAAATTAACTAATTCGCATATCATCAGATGAGAAAAAAAATCTTCTTTCGATTGGTGTCATTATAAACCCTCTAAATGAAAATGGGGAGCAGCAATCTGCGAAAAACCTATTTCCCATGTTAATTGCCTATGTTCGGTTTTGGAATATTCACCCGGTATATAATTATGATGAGACAGGTTTTCATGATGTACCCTATAAAGGAAAACTGCTTTTCAGAAGAGCTTGTCGTCACCCAGAACAAATACTAAATAGCACCAAATCTTGTTTTACAGACTGGTTACATGGTGCTCCTCCCGGTACAAAATTAAATATTTCTAAGAGTGGATGGATGGATGCTGATGTTTTTGAAAACTTTAATCCTTCCATTAATAAAATATTATCATTTAAAAATTTTGAGATTTGCCCAAATGTTGACAGCACATTGCATACAAAGTATGCCAAATTGTTGGCAAAAATTTTTAAACGTTCCGAAAAGACTCAAAAAACTATTAATAATCCCTTTTTTGCCCTTCCTCTTATTTTTGTTAAATATAGTTTTTTTGTAATTTTTTTATATTTTAATTTTTTTAATATGATTTTGTTAATGCTTTAGTTGACATTTGGGGACAGTGCAATTAAATGCTTAATATGAGTACACTATAAAACAAAAACTTTTATATATATTTTATGATGTAATGTAACAATAGTAATTTATTATACAAGACGATAAAGTTAAATTTTATCCACGAGTGAATCGTTTAACGTCGAGACGAAGTCGAGACGTTAATGATTCAAGAGTGGATAGAAATAACTTTATCGTCGTGTATAATACAATATATTTTTCTATAGCAAGAACTTTAACAATTTCAAAAGAAAATAAGGACAGTCAATCACATTTCAAAATGTCAGTAGCTAGATTGGGTTGCTACGATAATACGAAGCTGTCATATTTAATTTAAACAAAAGTTAGAAAATTAAATTACTTTATCTATCCTTGATGTTAAAGTTCTACTTTATCTACCCTTGCTGTTAAAGTAAAACTTGACCTTTTGTTTGGAGTTGATAAAAGCACACTTTAACATGTGCTATAGAAAAAATACTATTTTTATGGGTGGTCCAGTTCATTTGTTGAGCAGTATATATTTCTACTTTATCCGGAGTTTGTCCTTGCGATTTATCAATTGTCATGGCAAAAAGAGGTAATGAAATATCAGGTGTTAAATCTACAGATTGGTGGAGGATAATGTGAGCATAGGCAGTCAAATGAGTTAGAATGCAGTTTACGGGCTTTGTATGCGTTAGACAGAAATAGACCTATATGCGATTAACATCTAGTATCCTAGGATTCAGTGTTTTTTTTTTAAACAAAACACCTTGATTCTGCGGATGATAGATGTTAATCGCATATGTCTATTTCTGTCTAACGCATACAAAGCCCATAAACTATATTCTAACTCATTCACCGGCTGTATTTTACTCAAACAAATTCGAGTGGTCCATTGTAACAATGAGTAGAACACATCGGGCCGACTTCCAATGTTTACTTGGTCCACTGCTACGGCGCTCCAAATCTGCGTCACTTATGCGCTACAATATTTTGGTTTTTCTCTAAAAGTTCTACAGTTATTTGGAATTTAGGACTTTTGTGCACATCTACACGGTGACAGCTTTCATTTAAAAAAAGAATTATCGAAATCGGCCCGGTGGAAGTCTCAAAATAGATGTCGAAAGAAAACGCTTAACGTTTTAAATATATAGATTAGTTCTGAAAAACAATTAATTTATAAATTTGTTGTGTGTTTTTTCAGAATTGACCATCTTTTTACCGACGCAGAAAAAAAAACAAATAATTCTTGAACTATATCAAAATAACCAGAAGTCTCAAAAGAAACTTTAGCAGCATCGTTCACTACTAAATTTAATGTATGGGCTGTGCACGGCACAAAAAATGCTCGCGGATTTATTTCTAAAATTTTTTTTTGCAAACCATTATGTTTGCCGCGCATATTTGCCCCATTATCGTACCCTTGGCCACGCATGTCGTAAATATTTAAATTCAACTTTGAAAGTAAATTCATTAAAAATTCACTTAAACCCACTCCAGTTGAATCATTAATAGGACAAAATTCTATAAAATGCTCGCTTATTTCAATTTTTTTTGAGGACTCATTCAACATTCTAAATCTAAAAATTATAGTCATTTGTTCGATATGACTAATATCCGGTGTACGGTCAAGAATGATAGAATAGTATTTACATTTTCTAATTAAATCCAAAATATTATTTCTAATTTTGTTACCAATGACATCTATTATTTCATTCTGAATTTTGTGCCCTAAATAATTTACCATTCGTGTTTCATCTTTTTGTGACTTTAGAGTCCGAAGCACATGCTCTGACATAACAGAATCAAATTTTGAGATCATCTCAACAGCTTTTAAAAAATTACCGTTATTGCTTTCAAATAATTTATTAGATTGCCCGCGTAAAGCAAGACACTGTCGTGACAAATATTGTATTATTAAAATTATTCTCTCAATCACATCATGCCAGTGCTTTGCTTCTGCATTCAACAAACGTAGTTGCGTCTGGTTTACAGTTTGTTCTTTTGATAACAATTTTATAAGTTCTAACTGATTTTTAACATTTGCATTGTGAGTATCACTTTTTTCGTGCCTTGAAATCAATAGTGACAAATGCTGCCAGTCAGAAACACCTTCCTTTTGCGAAAAATTGTTTTTAATTTTGCCAAATATTGTACAACAAAAGCAATAAACTGCATTATTTTTTATTGAATAAACTAACCACGGTCTATTAATTTCTTCTCCATTTGGAAGAGAACGGTAGAAATATTTTTTCGAAAACCTTCGACCATTTTCATTAGTTGGGAAATTAAATTGCGTTACCTGTAGGGTTTCCAAGTCCCGGGACCAAAAGTGTTTTCGGGACTTACGAGCTAAATTTCAAGTCCCGGGACTATGTTAAGTGATTTTGACGTCATTAAGCTATCCTTGTCATCAATTCCACGATTGGGTGTTATTAGTGCTTTTAAGCTGAAATTATTCTATTTAAAATTTCACTGGATTCGGCCCTGTACTAGCTTATATTCAAATTCATTTTAGCCAGCGTTTAGATGCTCGTGACCGTGAATTCCTTCTTTGAGTTCGTATTGCCGATAATGCGGGTTAACGCTTCGAGTTCCGCGTATTGCTTCTTGTTGTCCTTGCAATCTGATATTTAAGCTTTTGGAATTTCTGTACGTGGCGTGGCAAGTGCGTGGGAACCGTTTTCTTTGTGCTTTAACCGGGACTTCCCGGAATACTTTGGCAACCTTACATTTCGTTGTGCAATAAGTGAGACAGAAAATTCCATTTGTCACTGTTCAAAAGAGATGCATTATTCCGGCCCGGAGGGGTAATCATTGTTTCGCTTCTAAATTTCGGATTAATAAGTAACGAGCCTTCAAGCAAGAGAGTGGTGTAAAAATCGTCCCCCCGTCGCTCGCGTCTTCCGCGGGCGGCGGCGGTTTTAGTCCCGAATTTCGTTTTCATTAAGAACATTTGTGAGTGCCCTGTGGCCAGTGATTGTTGAGATTCTAGTGGCAAGTGCGGGCGTTACTTGACGTAAACCTTGGTTTCAAGCGCCCGTTATCGTGTCCTTTGCCCCTTTCGATTTTGGGGAAGACAGTTTGCCTTAGTGCAAATCCAAATAAGGCGTGTGTATATCGTGCCGAAGTAATTCCTCGTACTGGGGATTGTGCCGTTGCAAATTTAGTTACGTCCTTCTTTCTACATCGCCAATGGCCACTGCCGTTAGTTGCTGTTCTCATGTGGTGAGGGTGCAATAGCCCTTCGACTCTTTCGCTCAACCCCTTTGGGCAACCCTGTTCTACGTTCGCTGCGGGACATAACCCTGGTCTTTGTGGACGCCGTCTTCTGCAGTCCTCGGCCTTCTGCAGTCACCGCTTGGCTTTTGGCAAAGCCCTTCAATAACCCTTTGGGGAGCTGTATTGCTGCAAGCTGCCACTAAGCCTCTCCAGGATCCGGCCCAGCCATCGGTCATCGTCAACGCAGTAGGTGTTCTAGCTATAAAAGGTAGGATCTACCAATGTATCTTTGTCTTGCTTCCTGATTTAATGTGTCGCGAAAGTGCTACCGAATTGTATGTTTATTGTGCCTCGCATGCTGTAGGACTTTGCGCCTGCGAAATTAATTTCGTCAAATAACTTGTGTATTGTACTTCGTCATTAAGTTAACTTTTGCTTGGGATCCCCGACAATTTTCAGTTAGGATATTACCTTCTTATTTATTTATTTATTTATTTATTTATACGGTAAAACTTACAGGCCTTAGGCCCAATTACAAGTTTTACAAAGAAACAAAAACAAGAAAATTAATATGTGTACAAAAAAAAAGTGTTAAAATAAAGATAATGGGTTCTTACCAGAATGTCAGAGACTCAACGTATTTATTGTTACAATTAGCTATTTATACGACAATATTTTAGTACTACTTTTAAACTTAGAAAATGTACTGCCAAAAATGTCTAAAGTAAACTTTTCCGACAGACTGTTATAAGTACGTGACAATGCAACAACAGGAGATTTTAATCTAGCAGAGGTGTGATAGTGACCCACTTCCAGCAGCTCAGAATTTCTAAAAATACGAAAAGGTACACGAAATTGAATTTTAGACAGAAGAGGCGGAGAGTCAATAATCCCGTTAATAAGTTTATACAAAAAGTGCAAAGATTGAATTGTTCTTCTGTTTTCTAGTTTAGGCATATTAAATTCTTGTCTAATTGGCTGAAAAGATGAAAATTCCGGGTTAGTTTGATGCTTTTTGTAGTATACGTATTTTAAAAATTTATTTTGAACTCTTTCTATTGCTTGTGTGTGATTCCGTTGAAGTGGTGCCCAAATAATAGAACCATATATGGCCAACTTGTGGCCCTGTGTGTGTCAATTTTCATTCATTAAATAATAATATAGTCACACTTAGGGCCGGTTGCAGAAAGCAATGTTAAGTCTCGTGTTAGCTAACATCGCGTCAAAGTGAACAAAATCGCATCAAATTTTATTTACTAATGTATTAGTTGCCATAAGCATTTGAGATTTGATGCGATTTTGTTCACTTTGACGCGATGTTAGCTAACACGAGACTTAACATTGCTTTCTGCAACCGGCCCTTAGTTTGTTTAATTGACTTAAACCTGCAATCTGTGGATCTTCAATCCTAATGTGGCGAAAAGCCAAGTGTAATCAAATGTGAAGCTAGAACACGTGCTTTTATTGGAAAAGCCATACAGTTTTTGGCTTGAGTAAATTCTTTTGAGCCCCTTTAGGGAGGTGGTCATAAGGTAAGTCTTTAAGGCCACCTGGTGCTGACCGCCCGACTTGGAGGGAACCTAGTGGACGACGCTTCGCAGCGTGCAGCTAACCCAGCGCATCTTCAGTAGAGCCCTGTGATATTTCTCGTTTTGGGTCACGAGGGCTGTTAATTTATCAAAACGAGTGGCGTCCTTAGGCAATTCTTTTAAGCAATCTTTAGGGTAAGTGCCGTCGGTTTTTCTTTGTACTCTCGAACCACGCCTTCCCGTCTGAGCTAAGTGCAGGTAACCGGAGCAACAAAATCTGCTCCAGCACATTAAGATCTGTGTTCTTTTTAGTAAAGCCGGCGAACCCTGTAGTTTGTACCCGATTTTTGACAGTGCTCTCTATCAATGTCGATCTGAGCATTTAATACCGTAACAACTAGTCCCGAAGATACCGAAAATGGTCCCGAAAGGGAAATAGTGTTCAGGTGAAATTTCTAAATGCAATTTCCACAAAAAAACAAGTGTTTTAAGTTAAATATAGTATTTCTGTGCTGATAAGATTATAATCTGCGTTGGGACTCGTCTATAACTTCCTTGCTTTCTTCTGGTACTAAAAATGTCGCTTTTCATCTTTTGCTTTTGTTTGAACTGCAAAGTGCTTCTGTAATCCTTTCGTCAAGCTGCCTCTAATAATGATCATTTTATAGGAACAAACTTTACATTTCACCAATTGTTTATCTTCAATATATAAAATTGTTGCCGTATTGACTTCAAATCGTTTCTTTTTAATGTAGAATGATAGTAGGTTGCGAAACGGAATTCATTGTAATTGTAACGCTTTAGCAGACATATAACAAACATATTTAAAACCCAAAAATATAAATTATGCAGCTTCTTCGCACATAATTTTAAAAGTCTACAAATTTAGTTACCTTACTGTTACCACGTACGCACACGGCTACGTGTAAAATATATATAAATCCAACAAAAGAAACAGACAAATACATAAATAGAAGAAGATATACAAATGTGGTTGAAACAGCACACAGGTTTAACTCTAACCTACCGAAAACAATACCTCTCCTGCCTACGCAAAACGCAAATAATGCAGAATGTGTAAGAGGCCAGACGCCGGTGAATACCCGTCCTAATTCTCTGATATCGAGTATACGCACGCATGTTGACATGGTCCCGAAACTTCGCCTTGGCTGGCTGTGGTCCCGGGACTCGATTTTTGTGGTAGAATCCCGGGACTGTCCCGGGACCGGATCCCGGGACTGGAAACCCTAGTTACCTGAACAGGCCCTCTTTCTACTAAAATTTTTGTTAATGTTGTTGATATTATCTCAGGCCACTCTCCAGGATCATCTGAGGTTGCTGTGTCCTGGTGCGACTGCTGTGAATCTGATGAGCAGCCAAATTTCTTTAGTTCAGAAAGCCTTGATGAGGATGACGTGCTGGCTTCTTCAGCGTCACCAACTTCTCTTCTCTCTGGTTTTGGAGACTCCGAGTCAGATGAAATCACCTTCTCTTCCCAGATTCGGAATCTTCCCTCATAATTTCCATTTCGACTTCTTGGACGCACGGCTCATTAAGTGGCCCGGAAAGAGAACTAGAGCTTGATTCTAATGCTTCCGCTGACACATTTTCTGGCTTCAAATATTTTTCTAAAGTATTGGCCAGTTTTTTCTTTTCTTCTTTTTTTTGTAGACTTTGTTTTCGATACTGAAAACCCGACAGCCTTTTCGTTTTTCTGTTCTAGAAAAACTATAACAATTTTATTACTTAATACAATTTAAGTATATGTAGGTAACTATCTGGGTATTGATTGATATATGATTGATATGTATGTAGGTACTTACCATATTTATAACTTTTCTTCAACTTTCTTCAAAACACAATCACAATTTTCCCTACTCGATCTTCTCTGCAGCCAATTCAAAAATTAAATGACCAAATAATTATCATTGCACCTATATTACCACAGCATTAATGTAAGCATCATATAATATTATATTTCTTAAAATCAGCTTTAAACAATTAGGTACTTACCGACAAAAGAGATCGCCGACACCCCGATCAAAAATAATATAAATACCTACTTCATAAATACGATATGTTTCACAGTCAATAAAAGCCGCCAGCCGCCAGTTTTCTGAAAAGTCACGTTTTGTTGCTTCTGATAAATATCCGGCTTTTTTGTAATCATTGCATAAAGATGCATGGAAAGCGTTCCTTCAAGTTGGCTTTGTTTAACAATTAGCCGCCACGGAATAAAAACTAACTTCGAGAATTTACATAAACAATAATCCATATAACCATATTATCAGCTGTTCATTTACACAATAAACATTTTTTATACCTATATAGGTACATATTTTTGAACTTCTAAAAATTGTAAAGTAAAAAAAATTGTACATTTTTTATTTTTTTTTTTTGTAATTTGTATATAATTTTTAAACCTTTTTGGCCGCCCCTGAATTTGGCCGCCCGTGTGCGGTGCACACATTGCACACTGGCTTGGCGCGGCCCTGGTGACCAGAATCTATTAAATCAAGAGAGGAAGGAAACTCTGATGGTACGATTTATACAAGCACTTAAACAGTTAAAGAATTGGTCATTGAGATATATTTAAAAGCAATTCATTCATCTAACTTATTTTTTATGTACAGTAGAGGCCAAAATTGTACATAATTTTGGTATTTCCATTCTACGTTTTTTTGTTCATGACAAGAATGGACTAAAATAGTTTAATTACTTCGGCATTTTTTTAATAGTATGTATTAGAAATTTTTTATGCTAAATATGTAAGATTATTTTTTTAATGGAAAATTGAAATTTTTAATTTTATTAATACGAAAAACATCAAAAATACACAAAATTTTGCTTTTACTGTATGACAATTTAAAACATTTCTGAAGAAAAATATATCTGTAAATGCTTTGCTCAACTACCATATTGTTTCTTGCTTAATTGCTAATGTAATTCCTCGATTTCGTTCTTGACTCTGCATAATTTCAAACATATACATAAATAGAATAAAATAACAACACTTATGAATATGCTTGAAATGCAAAGAATTATGAATGTTACGTAAACAGTTTTATTACAAATTTCATTAAACTAGGACTCGATACCTGACAGTGTCAAAGAAATCCTTGCAAGACGGCTAGTTTCGAATAATGCTTCATTTACTCCGGAGCTAAGATCATTTGCCCTTACACTGCATTTTTATTCGCCGAAAGCATACGACTACGTACGCTCTGTATTCAAAAAGTTATTACCACATCCCAGGACAATTCAGAAATGGTATTCGGTAATAGATGGAGAACCGGGATTTACCAAGGAAGCCTATGAAGCTATTAGACTTCGAGCAAACACAGCTAAAAGCTGCAAACCAATTATTGTTAATTTGGTGTTAGACGAAATGTCTATTCGGCAAAAGGTTGAGTACAGTGGTAATAAATTTCATGGTTTTGTTGAAATTGGTGCAAATTCTGGCATTGATCAAGATCAGGACCTCAATAAGATAGAAGCTACGAATGCATTGGTTCTTATGGCGGTTGTCTTAAATGAAAGTTGGAAAGTGCCGGTAAGTTACTTTTTAATAAAAAATTTAACTGCCGAAGAAAGATCAAATATAGTAAAGCAATGCTTAATATTATTGGAAGAAACGGGAGTTAAGTGCCATTCCATTACCTTTGACGGAGCAGCAGTTGATATAGCTATGTGCAAAATACTAGGTGCAATCTACACTTTGGAAAATTTTAAGCCACATTTTCCCCATCCAATTACAAGCAAAAATGTTTATACGTTTTTTGATCCATGTCACATGCTTAAATTATGCAGAAATGCGTTTTGTGACAAGAGTGTATTGTACGATTTAAACAATTTGAAAATAGAATGGCAATATATCAAACGACTGGTGGAACTACAAGAGTCTGAGGGTTTAAGGGCTGCTAATAAATTAACAAACAGGCACATCAATTACAAGAATAAAATTATGAAGGTATTTTTGGCTGCTCAAACTATGAGCGCAAGCGTGGCAAGTGCATTATGCTTCTGTAAAGAGTCACTGAAAGAGTTTGAAAATTGCGCAGCAACCGCTAATTTTTGTTTGATCATCAACAATATATTCGATATTTTGAACTGCAAAAATAAACTTTCGAATGGGCAATTTCTTAAACCAATGAATGATACAAATTTTGACTATATAAAAGGAAAAGCGGATATATACATAAATTACCTCAAGAAATTGAAAGATTGCAATGGACTTTTAACTGCCAGTAATAGAAAAACTGGCTTCTTAGGATTTATAGTTGATTTAACAAATTTACTTGATTTATATGGTGATTTAAAATCACAATACAAATTTGAATATATTCTTAGCTTTAAGCTAAGTCAGGACCACATAGAAACATTTTTTAGTGCAATAAGAAGTCGTGGTGGATCCAATAATAATCCTTCGTGCCTTCAGTTCAAAGCAGCGTACAAGAAATTAATAGTCAAACATGAAATTAGCGGATCAAAATATGGAAACTGCAGTATTTTGGATGCAGCTCACATTTTACATGTTTCAAGTAGCGTTAAATCTAAAACAACAGATTCGATTGTCGAAGAGGACGTAGCAGATTTTGAACTGGATTTAAATTTAGAAAATGAAAACTAATTTTTCCTAAATTCATCGCTATCTAATTTTGTTGAAGATATAGTGATGTATATATCAGGATTTGTGTGTAAAAAAGCAAAAACCAAAATACTATGCGAAATTTGTCGCTTACAACTGACAACTCTTCAATGTGACTCAAAGCTGATTAAATTTAAAAATAGGGGTAAATTAGAAATACCCAGTAAATGTGTCAATAAACTATGCATGCAATTGGAACGTGCATTTAGAAGTACTGAGAAAGCAAAATTATTACATGAACAAAAACTCAAAGAATTATTAACTCTTCAAACTATGCGAAAAGTACCAGATTTATTCAGCGATGAATTGATGATCAATCATATTAAAAATCAGCCCATTATGGACAATCATAGAACGCAATTGATCAAACTCATTTGTAAAATTTATTTAAATGTAAGAATACATTACGAATGCAAGAAAATGGCAGAAACACTGAACAAAAACAAAATAAGAAGTAAACTCAATAAAATTGTACTTTTTAAGAATAATTAAATTTTTTATACAATTGATTCAAAAATTGAGTATTTCCTCTGGAGGGGTCGTTGGGGACTACTAGAGGAGTACGGGACAAATCACAAAAAAAAATCTTTACAATGATTCCTCCGAAATATTAGCAGCTGAAGATGCATTTTGAAATAAGCTATTTACCAATATTTTTTTAAAATTCAACGTTTGAATCAAAGATTATTACTGTTATTAAACATCCCAATTCAAAAAACTGACAGTTTCATCAAACTTACCTAAAATTTTAGTTTTCAAAACTTCAGTATTTTGGAATGATTGGAAAGTTTTTTTTTGTGATTTTTCCCGTACTCCTCTAGTAGTCCCCAACGACCCCTCCAGAGGAAATGCGCCATTTTTGAATCACCCTGTAGTATTGAAACGTCACTCTTTTAAGAAACTAGATTGGCCTACTACTATAATAATATTAACTATTATTTCAACGCATTTAAATTTCCCGGTAAGGGGACTCTCTAAAGGATAGCGCTATGCGCACGTCATGTGTTGACAGTGACAGAAATAAATGGTACGTCTTGTTTAACTATAGCAACGGCACGCCGTATCTTGTACTTAATACTATATCTATGCATTGCAAGGATATAACGCAAACTTAAAGAGTGACATGGTTTAGGATGCAGATTCCAGTAATTGCAGGAAAGCATTGTGGCACATTTTCACCTCAGGGGGCACAAGTCACCCCAGTCTACAGTACATTCTAAGTTTTAAACTAAGTCAAGACCACCTGAAAACTTTCTTGGTTAGAAGTTGTTGTGGTTACAACAATAATCCATCATTTCTGCAATTCAAAGCAGCTTACAAGAAATTAATTGTCAAGCATGAAATTAGTGCGTCAAAGTATGGAAATTGCAGTATATTGGATGCAGCCAGTATTCTACATGTGTCTAGCAGCATTAAATCTAGGACAGCATATACAATTCTGGACGAAGAAATAACAGAATTTGAACTGGAGTTAAATTTAAACAATGAAAATATATTCTTTTCAGACATTTCTTTGTCCAACTTTATTGAAGATATAGTAGTTTACATAGCGGGTTTTGTAATTAAAAAAGTAAAAGATAAAATAACATGCAATATTTGCTTTTCTCAGCTAACAAGTAATGACTGTGATTTCACTTTGATAAAGTTCAAGAATAGAGGCAACTTAATGTTACCTAGTGAATATGCAATTAAACTTTGCTTACAATTAGAACATGTTGTTAGAAGTACCGATAAAGATATGTTAACCCGCAAAAAACATAAAAGAACTACTCATTTTACAAGCTATACTACCAAATTTATTTAGCAACGAAATAATGATTAATCATATTAAAATATCAGTCTATTATTGACAACTACCATATAAAGCTAATTTAAGTAGTTTACTTAAACTTAAGAATACATCATGAATGTAAAAAATATACCGATGCTACAAAGTCAAATCGAATTAGACAGCAATTTCTTAAATTAATATTATTTAAAAATGAATAAATAAAAAGGTAAGTTTTATTTGCACTTTTTTCTCTTAGTTCAGTAAATTTCAATTATTTTCAGAAAAAATTAGTGAAGTTATTTTATTGATATTCATATCGCTGATGGCATTAGGAAAGGAATGAATATCAAAAAGTTCCCTATCCAAGCGTCAAAAAGGATCGATTCCCTACAGTTTTTCAAGGAACCTAACTTCTGAATGCATTATGAACTGTAAAGTTGAGGTTAATGTTTTCTTTTGCTTCTTCAGCTGCTCGTCAATACTCTCATCATGTTTTTCATCAAATTCAAATGTGGCAAATAACAGCAGTTCATGCAGATAATATGTGGGGGTTGGAAAAAAATAGTAACTGCTCGTTACCACACAACTGAGGTGCAAGCTCCAGCAAGCCATATAAATTTGATTGTGCGTTCTTGTAAAATGGGGTGCAGAAAGAGATGTGATTGATCTCGAAGTTCTTAGTGATGAAAAGAATGATATTGAGTACTCCACATTATTAGAACCAGAAGATTTGTTCTGATATTCTTTAACATTTTTAAACGTACAAATGGAAGAATTTTTAAATGATGGTAACATTAACTATAATTTCAAATAGCAAAGTTAATTTTGATTTCAAGTGAAATTTTTCACAACAAATAAGTGGATTTATGCCTACAGGGGACACCACTATAAAAAAAACGCGCCAAAATCTCTACCTCATGGGTGGTGTGGAAAAGAGATTACAGTAAATTTAAGTGCATTTTTCCAAAAAATGTAAGTACCACTTTCAAAATTGGTGCAACAAAAATTTAATTTATCATTCTTGCTTAGATATGTTGTGCTCTACAAATTTACTTCTATTTTTATCGAAAACTTCTGTTTTTGCAATATTGACCAGAAACTAAACGAGCGAGCTAATTTCATGCTGTACGCTCAAACTTATTTTGCACTCTTGCTGCAGATTACATATGACAGACCTTATTGAAAATTGTATTTCCAATATTTTTATCCCTATTCAATTTTCTTCTCTGATGCCCTCTTTCGTAGTTAATAGCCAAAAACCAGTGCTACTACCAGTCTCAGGGGTATTTTTTGAGACTACGGGTATGTGCATCACTACTTGGGTAGAGAATTTTTTTGATTTCATTCCTAATGGCATTAGGGATATAAATATTAAAAAAATTACCAATTTTAAATTTTGGCTTAAGCAGGGTTTTCCTCCACATTCGGCAGTCGCTGACGACTGCGACCGAGTAGCTACGACTAATTCGTCAGGATGTCTGCCTGTTTTCAGTGTTTTCCTCCCGCAGCGGTTTACGGCTCTTCGCTCGCGACTAGCTGCAGTTTATAAAATGAATATTAATAGAAAAACAATAATTTTAATGTTGCTAGTTTTATAGTTATATTTTTCTGACTTCACCAAGTTAAAATGTATTATTTAAAAACAATACTTCACAAAAGCGATGCAAAAATATTCAAATTCGTCGACAAATAAGTCGCTTGTCTGCTCAAAAACATGTCAAGCGACTGGCAACTGGCGATCGGCGAACGGATTTTGGTAGCAACGAATTAGTAGCAGCTAGGAAAACAGACCGGCTTAAATGCATTGTAGATGTCTCAACGAATTGGTCGCGGCTACTCGGTCGTGGTCGTCAGCAACTGGCGAATGTGGAGGAAAACGCTGCTTTAGACAAAATCACGGATGGCTCGAGTAACATAACCATCAAACAAATAAAGACACATAAAAATAAAATACTAGATGTTGACTAATTTTTTCTGAAAATGGGCTTTTTTCAAACTAATGTTACTTAACTATTTTTGTACAGTTAATGTTTAATTTTGCAAATACAAATAGTATTTAATTGTTAAAACGTTTATCAATTTATTAAGTATTGGATAGCTACAACAGTGATGCAGTGGCACAACTTCAGTGGAAGGGGTCCGTGTTGCATGAATATTTTTGGGCCCCGAATATGTAGTAAGATTTGTGAAATACCCTATCGACTGATGTTGGTGAGCCCTCCTTGAGCTGAAGGGCCGGGTCTTTTCAACCCTCTGAACCCCATTTAGTCCCGCCACTGCCACGTTGACTGTATTTACGTTGCCATCATCATTATATATTATATCCCTGCTTTTATAGTTAATACAAGCTACAGAAAGAATTATTATTCTTCAGCACCTTAACACTAACAGATTATGGAGGCCGTAGATTAGTTTCTATACGGTTTTCTTTCTTGTTTCACAACTGCGGGTGTGTCCTGCCCTTTCCTATTATTTTTCCACGCTTTTCAACCTCAGATTTTCCTCCAGTTGTACCATGGTTTTTAGGTCCTTCAATATGCTGTCCTCTCATTGTAACTAATATACAACATAATGCACAATCAAATAAACACGGAAATTTATTTAATACCCAACTATTTTGTGCTAAAATGCAGAATCCGAGGCCAATTACACTGCTAACTCTTTTCCTTATAATTTTGGTTATGATTAGTAGAGAAACAACATTAATGATTAATATTAACAATAGCAGGGATATTGGCCTCGGATTTTGCATTTTCCCCGTTGTTGCATGTATCAAAGTTCGGCTTCCTTTTTATTTATTTATTTATAATGTTAGACGGCTGAGCCGATAAAATATATCAATCGAAAACTAGAGCTAGTAAGATATTTGAACTTAACTAAAAATTAAATTGAAGGCACGTAATAATGTAGTAAATAACAAGATAAAGAATTCTACTTGCAACTCTTGCAAACTTGAAAATTTTACAGAATGAAATTATACAACTACAGCTATTAACTTAACTTAAATTAACCACTCAATTTGTCCAAGGCGTTTACTGAAGACGCACAGACAACTGACTCGGGAAGAGCGTTTCAATCTCCAAAAATTTGGTTGAATAAACAGAACTGTCGACACATTTTATTAAATCTTTTGCGCACTAGCTTGAACTTGTGCCACACAACTGCACATTGTCACTAGTCACAAACCCTTCAATGACTACAGTGCAGTAACCGTGGAGGATTTTATATGTCCCTATTAGGTCACCTCTTAAATGTCTTTCAGAAATTGATAATAGCCCCAATACCTGCAGCCTCTGTTCATATGGCAGTCTTCAAATAGTAGGCGATAACTTGGTGATACATCTCTGGGTGAGTTCAAGAGCATGATTGTCTTTAACAAGGTAAGGCTTCCAAACGCAGGACACATACTCCAAAATTGGCCGAATATAGGTTTTATAAATTTTCGCTAATAGTTGAGGAGACATGTTTTTAAAAACAATCGAAACTAGGTACAAAACTAGGTAGGTGCTACTCCCATTTAAAATCCGACAACACGGTGGCCCCAAGATCTTTTTGTTGATAAACCGCCTTTACAAGCACATTGTTCAGAAAATACGTGTAGCTAGGGTTGTGGTATCCCATGTGCAACACGGTGCATTTTCGTTCGTTGAGTTCTAACAGCCACTTCAAACACCATTCTCGGAGTTGCAAAAGGTCATTTTCTGCCATTCTTCAAAATGGTGCATCTTGTAAAAGACAAACTTAATTTCAGAGCAAAGTAGTGTTCACAAACTTCTTTTATCAGGATCATTAATTTCCTTTCAGCCAGCCTCTGACAAGATAAAACGATTAAACATGGTGACCTAAAAAGTTATGAAAAATGATGCTACTTGAACATTTAACTTGTTAGCAGACTCTCCAGTCAAACTGTTGTTTACATGGTTTTGATTGCTATTATTATCAACCGTAAAACTCAAAGACTCGAGCAAGTGAATATCCTGCACATCCCCTTATCGAGTGAGATTATAAGGTGTTGATGTTGACTGTTGAGGTTATATTTTCTAATTTGTATTTACTTACACGATAACTTCGTTTCTACATTTTGTAGCATCTTGAGACCAAAAAGACTGTTTCTGGCACCATGTAACACGAGTTAAATGTATTTTATTAGAATTTCTCTCAATGACGAGTCCAAGTACCTCTCTAAAGGATAGCGCTATACGTAATTCACGCACTGAGAGTGACGGAAATAGATGGTACGTCTTGTTCAACTATAACAACGGCACGCCGTATCTTGTACTTATATATCTATGATATTATGAATTTATTTTTGGCTCTATTAGTATCATGGCCTCCTGGATTAGTGCGAGACTGACGTCTCTACGCGGCCCGCCACATTTGTATAATTTTTGTGATTCTGAGGCCAACGTACTTTGGCGCCATCTGTTGGGTTTTTGATAAATTATCTGTAACGTAAGCACGACTTCCTAGATTAATATTAATCTAAGAGGCCGTGGACGTATGCAACCAACAGCACAAGCGCAACCTACTGTAGCGCACCTATAAACTAACGGGTGTTCATAAACAGTCGTCATCCCAGTTGCTTTGAAAAACAAAATGTTATATCTTTAATTAATTCGTGCAACACAATGAAACGTCATTGAGTACTGTCATAGCGCAGTTTTTCTCAATTATAATAGACATACGTTTTTGAAGTCAAAACCTACTGGGATGACGACTGTTTATGAACACCCGTTATAAAAAACGCCTTGAACTAAAAATGTGGCGGACCGCTTAGAGACGTCAGTCTCGCATTAATCCAGGAGGCCGTGATTAGTATGCTAAAATCTGCTGCATGATAGATGGTTGCGACTACACGATAACAGATGGCACTTTCGCATTGCTTATCTGAAATATTTCGTGCTACATTAAACAACAAACCTTTTATTTATGACTCTTAAAATAATCTAAACGCCTTCTTTGAAATGCTTAAGTACCTGAAGTGGTCAAGAAATATCATTTATTTGAAATCGGCAGTGAAATACGCCGAAATCGTCATTATAATACGAGAAATCGGCAGTGAAGTAATCCATTGTTTTACGGCTTTTTTGTAGGTGGCGAGGCGACAGATAAACGTCAACCGATTTCAGCATAACCTACAAAAGTTGGTTAAAATGTTGTAATTTCACGGTTTCTCGATTTCAAATAAAATATAGTGTATACCTCGGCACTGAAGTTCCTTTTTAACTCTCATGTGGTTTATTTGCCTTGGCCCTACGGGCCTTGGCAACTAAATCCACATTCGTGATAAAAAGTTAAACTTCAGTGCCTTGGTATACAAACTACTATTTTCACGTACCTACTGTAGGAAAATTTCTAACTACAAACTCGTTTATAAAAATGGTATTTTTCTACTGGCATCGATTTTCTGTATGATTATTGATATTTGTAACTCAAAATTTTTAAAATTCCCTACAGGCGCGTAAAAGTCGCATGTACAACTCGTGAGAAAAGTGTTTTTTTCCGTGCTCGGAGCGTTTCGATTTCGCTTCCCTTAGAAAAACTCCCGCCAAATATTTTCTCAACTTGCTGAGTTGACAAAGTTGAGCTCAACAGAAGTTTATTTACTGTCTGTGCTTACTCATATCGTTTTCTGCTTGTGGAACAGTTTCGACCGCAATTTGAAACCCAACTTACCAAACGAGCGTTCGTTGTGGGTGAATTGTGAAAGTTGTGAATTTTTGTAATAATTATTGAATTTATTGGTAGCTGTGATAAGTGACGTGGAAATATAAGTAAGTGATTTTTGTGTGTCATTATTTGCTATTACATGATATTGTTAGAATTTTAGATTGGTTTGTATCATCAAATCAAATCACATACAAAGATGCCAAAAAGCATAGCAATTCAACGGAAACGCAATAAGAAGTCCAAAGCAAATAAATTGCGATGGATGAAGGCGAATGAATTATTGTGCCAGAGGTTCGTGGATATATATTACATGTACTTTTTTGTCAAAAAGACAAAAACAAATAAGTTGTGTTTTATAAGTTTATACAGTGCCCACATATTGTGCAAACTTTGGCACACTGCGTGTATATAAATATCACACTAGTTACGATGTAACCTATTGTACTTTTGTCATTTCAGCTCTAGCAAAAGTGTACTATTTCAGGACCTAACTGAGGATATTTCTGAAATAAATGTTAATCCAACTGAAATGGTTGAAGGAACAAATGAGTAAGTACTATGATGAATTGAATAATTCAATTGTTATCACTAAAATATACAGGGTAGCTCAATATTGTAAACTTACTCAATAGCTTACTAAGTCTTACAGTTGAAACTATAACATTTAAAAGAAAAAGTTTAATGTTCGCCAAAGATGTGTTACATACAATATAACGGAACTTCAATGTTCCGTCCACTATCAATTTTAGAAGCAAACATTTTGCTTGTTTCGATAAAAGTTTTGCATAATTTTTATTACATACTTAAGCACTTGATCGTAAGTCAATTAAATTCTGCCATTTCATCAAAGATAGTACCTACCTAACCTGCCTCAAAAATTGGAAGTTACTTTTTGGACTGCAAATTGCTTTGTTGTTCTACTGCATCTAAAAGCGATCAGTTTGGACCGTGTTTACCAGCTGAAAACACCCACTTTTTCGTAGTAGTACCTTTTACTTTTCATCAGTAATAACCATAACAAAAACAACTAAAGCTGTGTTTCCATTGATCGAAATCAAAATACACATTGTCATTTTTTCATATGCTCATGACCTCGATTAAACTGTAATTTTTTAAGAAGAATATACGCTTCCAAAGCAGTAGAACAAAAAATTATGGATGTAACTTGTACGAAAGAGGACTTTTACACTTGCCTTATTTATGTGCCTCACTCGATGGGGCATAAACTGCGGCTCGTCCAAAAAGTCCTTAATTTCATACTTGTAACATAAATTGCTACTTCCTTTATGTTGCTAGGACCAACACAAGTTCATATGGGAGATTTGCCTGTTCAGAGTGTTCCACCTCTTGTTATTTCCTTAACAGAAGAATCGGATAATTCAGATTTACCAATATCTGATTCTGAATAAAAGAATTTTTGTTATATTGTTTGTTTACCAATGTATTTAGGTATATTAGAATATTAAATTTTATTTTTAAATAGATAAGTTTAAAAACTTACGTTAATTACATTAATCTAATTTTTATCAATAATTCATTTTACTTTAGGTAGATATTTCTGATAATAAAAAGAAACCATTTCATAATGCTTTTTGAATCTGCATCAAATCAATTGTATCATGAATGAATATGGTGATTATTTGGATTTGGTTTTTACTAATCTTGATGGTTTCGAGGTTTCGAAGTCATTGGAATCTGTACAACCTGTAGATTTATATCACCCCCCCCCCCTTACAACTAGAGCGTTTATCATCAAACCCCAATATAAATGAGTACCAAGGGGACTGGTTCTTTGATTTTTCTTCAGCGGACTATACAAGTTTATCTAATTTTTTGGCTGATGTTTATAGTGAAATTGTTGTAAGCAATGCCTCTATATCAGATAGTGTTTCCCTATTTTATTACTATTTATATCTTGGTTTAGATCTTTGTGTCCCGAAGAGGGTTCGGATAATCTCCAGTTTTCCTTCTTGGTACTCAGCAGAATTGAAAATGGCGTTGATTCGCAAAAAGGTGGCTCATTATAGTTACAAGAGGTTTAATTCAATAATGTATTATTTTCAATTTATAAGCCTAAGACGCAAATGCAAAAACCTCGCCAAGCGTGATTTTGGGATTTTATAACACTAATTTACAAGAATTTATATCGTCAAAACCGAAAAATTTTTGGAAATATGTAAATTCGAAGAAATCTGAGAAAGGTCTACCAGGTACTATGCGATATGGGACTGATGTTCTTAGGGATGACCGTTCAATTGTCAACGCATTTGCAATGTATTTCTCGACGTTTTATGCTCACTCTAACACTAATTATCGTGTTCAAATACCTGATCAAACTCCATTCAATCTGAGTAATGTGAATATCTCAGTATCGGATGTTTATGATAAGATTGACAGTTTGGATTCCTCTAAGGGTCCCAGACCTGACGGTATCCTACCGTCTTTGTTAAAGAACTGCAAATTTGTTATGTCACAGTTACTCAAGTTTTTATTTGAGAAATCGATAAATGAGGGACTTCTTCCAATGGAGTGGAAATCTTCTTTTATAATTCCCATCCATAAATCTGGAGACAGAGTTGATATATCTAATTACAGGCCGATATCTATTATCAGTACCATCCCTAAACTTTTAGAATCTGTTGTTTCAGACAAAATTAAAGATCATATTGTGCCTTTTCTATCAGATCGACATTTTGGCTTTGTCAAGGGCAGATCAATAGAAGCCAACTTGGTTTATTATACTGACTATTTACTTAATTCTTTTGAAAATAAATGCCAAGTTGATAGTATATATACAGACTTCAGTAAAGCCTTCGATTCAGTCAACCATGTTATACTTATCCAAAAACTTAAATGCTTCGGAATAGCAGGCTCTCTTTTACAATGGTTTGTGAGTTATTTGTCTGATAGGACTCAATTTGTAAAATACAGGGATTCGACGTCTGAAGAGATCAGAGTTTTTTTCAGGCGTTCCCCAAGGATCTCATTTGGGCCCCTTATTATTCATCATCTTTATAGATGATGTCAAGTTTATTTTGAAAAACTGTCGACAAAAGCATTAAGTAGAGAAAAACAACCAAGTTTAAGTACTAAACGCACAAATTGGGATTACTTCCGAACCTTAGTAAATCAGAAGCTAACATTAAACGTATCTCTCAAAACTGAAGGAGACATCGAATCCGCTGTCAAGTTCTTCAACGACACCATACAGTGGGCGGCATGGAATTCAACACCTGAACAACCAATAATTACCACAGCTTATGACTGTCCCATTTTAATTAAACAAAAAATCCTTGAAAAGCGAAAACTTCGTAAGCAATGGCATAGGCTGAGGACACCTGAAAGCAAACGTTCATTTAATGCAGCCACACAAGAGTTAAAAGAACTTCTAAACAAAAACAAAAATGAATGTATTCAAACATTTTTAGAAGGACTAACGGCTACTGAAGCTACAGACTTCTCGCTTTGGAGGACGACCAAAAAATTGAAGCAGGTTAAAAAAGCTTCTCCACCCATCAGGACACCCCAAGGAACGTGGGCCAGAACTGACTCCGAAAAAGCACGTGTCTTTGCAAATCATCTACAAAATGTTTTTAAACCACATCAATCACAAATTAATCCGGATGAAGAAGCTGAACTTATTCAACAGTTGGAGTCCCCTTATCAGCTAGAATTACCAGTTAAGCGACTCAAAATCACTGACGTCGAAGGAGTAATTAGTACACTACATCCCAAAAAAGCACCAGGATACGAACTGATTACTGGTAAAATCCTAAAAGAACTGCCTACCATTGGAACTAAATACCTTACTCAGCTGTTCAACGCAGTTCTACACACAGGGTACTTCCCAGATCAGTGGAAAGTGGCACAGGTTATCTTAATATTAAAACCAGGGAAACCTCCTAATGAGCCAACGTCCTATCGGCCAATAAGCCTCCTACCAATTGTATCGAAAGTTTTTGAAAAGCTTTTACTAAACAGGCTCATACAAATCTTAGAAAATAACGAGCTGATACCCAATCACCAGTTTGGATTCAGGCGGATGCACTCTACTGTAGAACAAATACACCGTGTTGTCCAAAAGATCAACGACACATTCGAAGACAAAGAATACTGCTCCGCAGCATTCTTGGACATCACACAGGACTTCTCTACAAGTTGCGGCTATCCCTACCTCTTAATTATTTCCTTATTCTCAAATCCTACCTAAATAATCGATCCTTCCTGGTAAAGTTTGTAACTGAGTATACGGAACTGTTTCCAATCACCGCCGGTGTACCTCAAGGAAGTGTCCTCGGGCCACTATTATATCTCATCTACACTGCTGACCTACCAACTACACCAGACACTCTGACAGCAACCTTTGCCGACGACACTGCGGTCCTAGCGTCCGATAGAGATTCCAACATTGCCTCACACAAACTACAAACTAACCTCACTGCAGTCCAAAACTGGCTGAAAAAGTGGAGAATAAAAGCCAATGACAGCAAATCTGTCCATATAACCTTCACCACTCGTAGAGCCACCTGCCCTCCAGTTTATTTAAATAACAATCAACTTCCTCAACTAGACGAAGTTAAATACCTTGGTTTATATATCGACAGAAGACTTACATGGCGCAAACATATCTTCGCAAAACGGAAACAACTGGGATTAACCCTCACTAAGATGTATTGGTTACTTGGATACAAATCTAAACTCTCCGTAGACAACAAGCTCCTGGTCTACAAAACAATAATCAAGCCAATCTGGTCTTATGGTGTCCAGCTATGGGGGACTGCGTCCACCTCCAATATTGAAATTCTAGAACGCTTCCAAAGTAAGGTGCTGCGCATGATAGCGAACGCGCCCTGGTTTGTGCCAAATACGATCATCCTAAGGGATCTTCGTATCCCCACAGTCAAAGAAGAAATTCGCCGCTTCAGCTCCCAATACAGTACTCGACTTAGAGCCCATCCTAACACTCTTGCAACAGATCTTATGGATCAACCCAATAATAACAGACGGCTACACCGACATGTGCCAAACGATCTGCCAACCAGATTTTAAATATCTAGTTATTTTAAGTTTAGTTGTAAGTTGTAGTTTGTAAGGCTTTTCCCATTGTCACATAAGGCGTATGAGCCTATTTGTAATAGAAGTATGCTATTGAGCATGCTTCTGCATGTCTATTATATTATCACACGAATTTGCTGAATGTACTTGTACAGTTGCAAATAAATGGGATATTAAATTTAAAAAAAAAAAAAATTTTGAAAAACGTCGAATACCTGTTATTTGCAGATGATTGCAAAATTTTCAAGACGATTGCGAAACCTGATGACTTTCAATACCTACAAGCTGCACTTAGCGCCTTTTCAAAATGGTGCGCAGACAATCAACTTGTGTTAAATCCTATTAAATGCAAAAGCATAACTTTTTCACGTTCTAGATCACTCATGGAATTTATATACAAAATTGATCAAATGCCTATCTCTCGAGTTTCATCTATCAGGGATTTGGGTGTCATCTTTGATTCAAAGATGACATTCAAGGAGCAGGTTGACTCAGTTGTTCATAAGGCCAACCAAATGCTAGGTTTTGTGAGGAGAACTTGTTTGGGTTTTCGTTCAGTTAAAGTGATTAAATCCCTTTACGTATCTTTGGTTAGACCAATTCTAATGTTTTCTTCAGTAGTATAGTCTCCATATTATAATACTGATTGCACCAGGATTGAGACAATCCAGCATAAGTTTTTTAGAATCATATCATCAAGAATGTAATTACCTGATCCGTTTGTTGATCATGAGTATGGTTTTATTGCTAGACAGTTGAATGTATCGTCTCTAAGACCATTGAGAAACTTTGTGGACTCCATTTTTCTTGTTAAATTGATAGCAGGCAAAATGGATTGTCGTTTACTTTTGGAAAGGGTTAACTTTAGGGTGCCGCCATTCAACACCAGGAAGCTGATTACTTTTGCGATCAGAAATTATAATTCTGCATATCTAGCGAACAACCCATTGTCGAGAATGTGCAAAATATGCAATGAGCTGTCGACTGACTTATTTAGTCAGCCTTATTCTCAATTAGATACTAGTTTAAGGGAAATGCTTTTGTAATTTGAATAATGTTAAATTTTCGGTATTTAGTTTTGGTTAGTTTTGTTAACTGATATAAATGTTAAAATTTAATTTGTTATTGTTTGCAAGTTATAAATTTATCTTTTTTTTTCTACTCATATGTCAATACATGTGTATTCTTGTATATAAGGACTCCACGTCCGTTCATTAATGAATAATAATAAATTATTGTAAACCTCACAGATATCTTACCTAACCTCAATGAGTTTTCTTTGACACTAGTAACTAATTTAGCTGTACAGTCTGAAGGCCAGTTTTTTTCTTCAGGCACACTCAATGATTTTTTTAAATTTTGATAAGTGACAGCGCAGATGTCAGACTCATATATGTAATACTTACTATATTGCTAGCGACTATGAGTGGGAAACTCACGAATGAAGTGAGACAGACAACCAACTCTTCAATGTATAATGGTAAGCTGTGCGCAAGTGCGGCGGCGTCATCCGCCCAATGGGGAAGTGGTCAAGTTTAAAATTCGCTTCTAAAGGCGGAGTTCGAATTCTCACGCATGCGCACGAGACGCGTTATACTCTAAGTGAAACTGTCGGCGCCGTAATGTTTTTGGGCGTTCCTAGGCCCTACTAGCAATATATGTATAATACATATATGGTCAGACTATAACAATTAGCGATGTGTCGATCCGGTCAGATTCGATACAAAGGATCGAATCCGGGGCAGGATCGATTTGGATCGAGTCCAAGTTTCGGTCCGGATTCGTTCCCAGGAACGAAAAGGTCGCGAGGCGTCAATTCTCGCGGACATTCATTCCTTTGGCATTCCGTTATTCAATCCATTTCAATACAGAATACAATACAATGCATTGATGGGGAACGGCAAATGATGATGGTGTTCGTTTTAGAGGCTCGACGTCGACAGGAGACCCATGATACGGCCGAAGTTGCATGCTTTTTTATCAGTTATCAGTGATTTATGGCTTTTGGCGGCTTTGTATGTGCCCAATTGATGTTTGAGACATATAAACATACTGAATTACCAAAACAAAGATACGCGCGTTGTTCGTTCCGGGTCCGGAATGACCGAGGACCCCGGATGTCTGAAATGCACATTCAATTGCGATATCGATCCGAGGATCGAATCCGATGGACTCGATCCACTTGCGGAATGAGATTGGAATGAACGAGTCCGCAAAAGTATCGAAACTTCCCATCACTAATAACAATGTTACTTTTATTTTAAACCATGATTCATTGAATGCAACCAAAAAAGCATTGTTACAGATTCAAATATACCTCGACGACGCTTTTTGGGGTACTATTTTAAAGTATAGAGATTTTTCCAGCCGTATAATCATTACTACAATTAAAATCACAGAAGCGACGATTTCTTTAAAAAATTGCTGAGACCACTTTGCCAATAGATTATTTTTATTTGTTAATAAATAACACAGGAGATGAAAAGCATCGCTGCGGGTCATATAAATTAAACGGAAATAAGGTCAACCAATCATATCCAAAGACTAATTCTACCATAACCAATAGGATGTAAGTGGCGGTTTTTGTTTAATAGCTATTTATGCAACAAGTGCTAAAAGTCGACGTTTATGCACGAGACATGAAAATTATGAAACGAAGCCGAAGGCAGAGTTTCATAACATGTCTCGTGCATAAACGACTTTTAGCACGCGTTGCATACAATATTTTATGTACGACCTTAATTTTACCGTTATTAATCCATAGATATCGATTTAACAAATGTTTGCATCTACGACACTTCTAATTTATGCCATAATAAATAGTAGGCCATGCCGCGGGCGAATGTTTGCGAAGCCAGTGCTGGCAAGGTCAGTTACGAAATGTAATTATTAATACTCCACATCTGAATGTATTCATTACATAACGCTTTAATTATTTCAAAAACACTACCTGTAACGCAAGAAGCAACTAGAATAACTTTACAACTTCACTTCCAGTTCGAAATTGTAGTTTTATAACCTCACTTCACTTTTAGCACATGTGCTAAAAGTAAACAGCTGATTTCTTTAACCACGGTAAACTATGAAACGTCACTTTTAGTGAAACAAGCTAGCGCTAAAAGGCCTACTTTTAGTAATGGTCGTAGATAAAATTTATTATAACGACATTTTATGTCAACTCTGTCGTTCGTGTGGATGTGTAGATATTGTTCTGTGTTCTGTGTTCGTGTGCTTTCTTTATCTATGTGCTTAGTAATGCGACCACAGCCCCAAATGTGCATAATTTGTTGTTCGATAAAGAATCCACCGAAGGTGTTTTAAATTTAACCGATTTACATGTTTTATTTATAAGAACATAGTGTAAGTTTAACTTCTAAAACTTTTGAAACTGCCTAGGAATACCAATTAAAAAAATTGGAAAGTGATTCGAGTAAGTTTTACCATTAATTATTGAGGTTATAGAAGTAATATTTATAATGCATTTGCTTAAAAAAATAAATCATTGCAGACATTATTAGCTGGAGCAAATAGCTTATTACAATGCTATTATTCAGATACTTAATGCTGATTACATTTTTATAGACATAACAAGCTATGGACAAATCGAAAATTCCAATGCAATCTCGTTTGAAAGCTCCAACACCTGCTACAGCATGTACAGGTCAGGCAAAGATAACCTCAAGGATGCCACAACTGAAAGCTCCAACTCCTGCTACAGCATGTATAGGTCAAGCAAAGATAATTTTAAAGGTGCTACAACCGTGACAGCTAAATGGCCAACGTGACGACCTGGCTCTCCCGAGACTACCACCAGCCAGGCAAGCGTTATCAAGGAGATCAAAGTCATTCTCAGACTTGCGAGGGGCGGTAAAACACACAGCTGCTGCAGCAGAGACTCCAGCCACGCCAAAAGTGGTGAAAGTGTCCAAACCAGCGCTGTATGGCTATAAAGCGTGATTTCACCTGCTGAATGAAAAACGCACCACTTTGTCAGAGTCATTCAAAAACATGAAAACAGCAAATTGCAGACTCTGAGCAGGAGCAGAAGAAATTTGCTGTGGTCTTGCAACAGAAGCAGAGCTGCAGTTTATGGAATTGCATCTTGAAAATTCCAGCTTGGAAGGGGAACTCTCATTGTTAAAAAGGTAGTAGTAACTTGTATTTGACATTAATGCCGTGTGCTTGAATGTAAGCTGTGGAAAATATTTTTTGCAAGCGAGAATGTAACCCTAAGTAGATTGTCTTGTGAGTCTCATTGTGACCATGCCCCACCTCCCCTCACATGGTTATATCCACCCCCTTTCATTTAATTCTATGGTAACCCTTATTTAACCTGCAATTATAGTGTATTGTAACTAAAACCCTTCATTTGTGTTTGATCGACTATTTTACATTAATTACAGGAGCATGACAGCCTAACCGAAATGTACTCCTCCCTGCAACAAGAAAGAGATTAATTTCCATGCGAAATCTGAGCTAAAGTCGGCCCACAACACCGTAGAAGAATTATCAACCATCCTCCAGGACTTCAAATCTGCGCTGTACAATCATGAGGAGGCCCGCCGACCAATGCACAACCAGATCTAGGATTTCAAAGGCAGGTGTTTTGCAGGGTGAGACCCAGCCTGGCCGACGAGGATCTCAAACTGCAGTGTAGTATTGCGTACATTGATGAACAGTCCCTGGAAATAAGAAAAAGCAAGGAGAGTGTAAGCTGCATCAGTGGCCGTCCGGCGGACACTAAGCTGGAGTTCCTATTTGATAAGGTGCGTATAAAAATATACAAATGTACAAATTTTTGTTCTAATAAATGAAAAAATGTTCTGCTGTACTAAAATATCGATGTATATTTATTGTGCAGTTAGTTATAACTTAGCATGTAAGGTCAAAAAAAATATGCATTTACCTGATTAAAGGCTTTATACGAAGTTGATCAGTTATGAAACCTTAGGGTAGTTTTGTTGCGAGTTTAATGTAAGACACGGAAGCATTTCAACACTGCAAACAATAAGTAAATATAATTTTAACAAGAGTATTGCTATTTTGTTTTTTTAAACGATTGGCTTGAGCATTTACAAATCTGTTCGTGTTATAGTCACACCGGTCCGGCTTCCAAAGTTGATTAATGGTTCTGTTGACTGGGAAAATTTTAAGACTATAATGTATAATCAATTAACTTGTCCTACAAACTTAAGCTCTGGAAAAGACCCCGACCCTATAATGATCAAATCTTACTAGTCCAGTATACATTGCCATTCACTGGGTAAGATTTTTTTTTTCTTGTTAGTGTACCACATGAAATGCTTAAAACCGATTTTTGACCACGAACCCCTTGCGGATTTTCCGACATCTTGAATTTAAGGGTGAATTTGTTTTTCGTGATCGTGAATAACAGCCGTATTTTTCATTTTATCGGAAAAACAGATGATACCATTTTTGACGAGAGGATTGTCTTCTACAAGTTTCTATTCTTGACATTTTTCGTAATTAACAGATAATAACTAATTCATTTTAAAAAATCTGGTGTGATACACGCACACAACTTCCTTATACAGTGATCTTATAATTAGCCAAAAATTTGATTTTAAATTTCTAAGCATTTGTCAAAAATTTTCAAAAATTACAAATTCTACAGAAACCGCACAAAATAGAGCGTTAGTTGAAGAGACAAATTTTCTCTAACATTTTAAGCTGAATTCAAAAATGTAATAATATACCGGGTGTTCTATTTAAAATAGAGGGGGTGTCCTAATAGCTATAAAGAAGAATTTTAAAAGCGTTAATTTAGAGTATCCACAGAATGTTGAACATTTATTTATCCCAATCGTTGACTCTTCTTTAAATTGTATTATAAGCTTTGTTTACTTTCCGCCCTTAACAGCTGATATTATTTTTCAAGCATACTGTAATACTCTAGGATTTGGAATACCCTAAAATTAATTGGTTGTTGCTGGGGGACTACAATTTGCCTAATGTCTCGTGGTGTACAATAGACCATGCGTGCGTTCCGATTTTTAAAGATTCAGCGACTCTGAGGGAGAGATCATGCGCTAAACTTTTATCTGATTCTCTTTCTTATCTGAACTTAGTTCAACATAACTACGCCACCAATAAAAATAATGTAATTTTAGGCTTGGTATTTTCCAACTCAAATATGTATGTGGTATCTGTTGCTCCTGAATCGATTGTGGAAATTGATGCTTATCATCCTCCTCTATGTATGATATACAAATACTTAGCAGACACTGTCGAGGATCAGTCTGTGGATTGGTATTATGATTTCGAATCTGCTAACTATTCTGGCATCTCGGACTTTTTGTGTAACCTCTATTCTGAATTTTTCATTGATTCTTCGTTATCGTGTTGCGAGTTAACTACTATTTTTTATGGTAATCTTTATATACAGTGTGTCCCCGGATAGGTGAAACGACTCTTGTAAAAGGTAAAAAATTTTCGATTTAAATTTTTATTTTTTGGGGTTCAGCCCTGCTTGCTTAAAGGCGAATTTCTAACATAATTTCAGATTGGAAAAATCAAGTATGCCTTGGAAATTTTCAAACAACCCATTTTTCTGTAAGGTAAAGTGCCTTTTATGTGACAAATACGACAAAAAGTTATTAAAAAAAGTTGTTTAGAATCAACATTTAGGCCCCTATACCAAATTTCAAAATCCTCAGCCAACTTTGATTTTTCACATTTTCTTTCAAGTTTATTTCCCAAATCAAAATTTTATTTTTAACAAAGTTTTTTTATTATGAACTAAAAAACTTTGTTAAAACTATTTGTTTTTCCAATAAAAATCTTTGTTAAAAGTAAAATTCTTTGATTTGGGACCTAAACATAAAATAAATTGTGCGAGATCAAAGTTGGCCGAGGATTTTTAAATTTGGTATAAGCGCCTAAATGTTGATTCTAAACAACTTTTCTTAATAACGTTTTGTCGTATTTGCCACATAAAAGGCACTTTACTCTACAGAAAAATAAGTTTTTTGAAAATTTCCACGGCATACTTGATTTTTCAAAACTGAAATTATGTTAGAAATTCGCCTTTAACCAAGCAGGGCTAAATCCCAAAAAATGAAAATTTAAATCGAAATTTGTTTACCTTTCACAAGAGTCGTTTCACCTATCCGGGGACACACTGTATATAAAGATCAATTTGTTCAAAAAAAGCGCAAATGAAGTTCAACATTTCCAGCGTGGTATAGTAAGGAGCTTAAGACTTCAATTGCTCGAAAGAAGGAAGCACACATGGCATACAAAAAGTATTACTCTCCGCTTTACTATACCTTATTTTCTAATTTGAGGCGTAGATGCAAACTACTAGCAAAAATGGATTTTGAAAAACACAATGAAAACATACAAAATTTCATCATGCAAAATCCCAAAAACATTTGGAGATATGTCAACTCAAAAAAGAATACTAATACTCTTCCGAATCTAATGACCTTTCAACAAGTCATGTACAATGATTCCATTTCTATCTCCAACGCGTTCGCTGAATATTTTTCAACTTTTTACAGGCCTTCAAATGGTCTAGTGGATGTAATCCGGGATGATCAGACTCCATACAATATTAACTCGATTGTTCTTTCACTATCGGACATATTTGCGGGGATAAATGGACTTGATGTTGGCAGGAGCGCAGGGCCGGATGGTATTCCTCCTATTCTACTCAAATTTTATCTTTGCTCAGATACTGAAAATTTTATTCGATAAATCGCTGTCTGAAGGTTCGTTTCCTACTGAATGGAAGGTATCATACATTACCCCTATCCATAAGTCCAGGGATAAAAACGATATTACCCATTATAGACCTATTTCGATATTGAGCGTAATTCCGAAGTTATTTGAATCCTTGTTAATAGATAAATTAAAAGGAGTTATTTGTCCTCATCTTATGGATAGGCAATTTGGATTTATGAATAAAAGAAGTATAGATGCGAACTTGGTGTACTACACTCAATATATACTTGACTCTTTAGAAAGTAAACATCAAGTAGACAGCATCTATACTGATTTTAGCAAAGCATTTGATTCGGTGAATCACTCCTTACTGTTCGCTAAACTACATACTTTTGGAATATCGGGCTCTTTATTAGAGTGGTTCCGTAATTATTTAACTAACAGAGTGCAATATGTTAGGGTTTTCAATACATGTTTAAGGGAAATTACGGTTTATTCAGGAGTACCACAGGGATCACACCTGGGTCCCTTGCTATTTATCATGTTCATTAATGATCTGCATTTAGTTCAGAAAGACGTAGAAGTGTTGCTATTTGCTGAAGACTGTAAGATCTTCAAACGTATAGAGGCCGACGAGGACACTGTAGTCTTGCAGAAGGCATTAGATCGGTTTGCAACCTGGTGTGAGAGAAATGATCTAAACTTAAATCCAGAGAAATGTAAATGTATATCTTTCTCCCGTGCCAGGGCTCCCTTGTCTGAGGACTATAAAATAAACTCGTCCTTAGCTCCAGTATTTACTATCCGCGCTCTTGGGGTAATCTTCGACTCTAAACTGTCTTTCTCGCAACAAATAGATTTCACGGTTAATAAAGCAAATCAACTTTTGGGGTTTATTAGGAGAGTTTGCTTTGAACTCATGTCTGTTTCTACTATTAAGACTTTGTATGTTATGATTGTGCGACCCTTATTAATGTTCGGCTCGATAGTGTGGTCTCCAAACTTTAAAGTGTACATTGATCGGTTGGAGACGGTCCAACATAAATTTTTTAGAATTGCAGCGACGATACTGTGTTTGCAGGACCCATTTTGCGATCACGACTATCAAGAAATATCTATAACGGTACAAATTCCCTCACTCGAGTCCCTGAGGAAATATTTTGATCTTCTTTTTCTTTACAAATTAGTAAATGGACAACTGGACTGCCTCCTTCTTTTGAGTCAATTGATGTTCAAGGTGCCTTCACGGCCCTCGAGATCAGTCACCACCTTTGCCTTGTCAACTTATACGTCGTGCTACACCTTAAACAATCCTCTAACCCGTATATGCACCGGGAACGGGATACGGAAAGCTCGTTCCCCACATTTCGTTCCCCACATTTCGTACCCCACATTTCGTTCCCGGGATATTTCGTCTCCCCACATCTCGTACCCGGAAACTTCGTTCCCGACCGAGCTCAATTTGTCCCCTAGATTACAGGGTGTTGAAAAACGATTGCAGCGATCGGAATACAGTTAAAAAATGAAGGATATTTTAATTTATTTATTTATTATAATAAACTTATAAGAACAAAATAAATTGTATTTATTAAAAATGGCGGTTTAATCTTAAGTATCTTCCTGATATTTTGTATAGGGCCATAATTTCTCATTCTGGACAACTTTTCTTAGTAATATTTTAACGCATCATGAACAAAAAGGGTAGTTCACCGGAAAAGAAAATAGTTTTTGCTTAACTGTCAAGACCAACTTGTTTTTGAAAAACTGAAAATTTTCTTAAAATTTTCTACAAACCAAGCAGGAATTATAATTCCTATAACATTTTTATGTAAAACTAAAATTAAAATTTAATTCCCTCTTGTAAAATCAAGCCGGGATAATACTCTATATAGTTCATATAGGTTTATTATACCTAATAAATAAATTAATTAAAATACCTTTCATTTTTCTAACTGCATTCCGATCGCTGCACTCGTTTTTCAACACCCTGTAATCTAGGAGACAAATTGAGCCCGCTCGGGAACGAAGTTTCCGGGTACGAGATGTGGGGAGACGAAATATCCCGGGAACGAAATGTGGGGTACGAAATGTGGGGAACGAAATGTGAGGAACGAACTTTCCGCAAACCATATGCACCATGTGTAATGATCTCTCATGTGATATTGTAGATCCTAGTTTGAGTCACTTTTTTAACGCAGCGAGGAGTACTATTTTTGTGTTTGAGTGAACGAGCCATGCGTCACTATCATCGCAATTAATGTTGTTATTTTTCATTTTTTTTTTCTGTAAAAGGACTTTGAGTCCGTCCATACTTGTAATAAATAAATAAAAAATTGGAGTTACTAAATAAAAAGAAAAAAAAACAAAGGAAACCCATTTTAGAGGTATTCAACTGGAAAGTCACCTATCTCACATCAATACACATTAAAAATGTTATAAAAATGTGAAATTTGAAAATTTGAAAAATTGGGGCAAATTAAATGTTTTCCATAAAATATTCCAAGATGCTGACGATGGAGACAAAAAAGCAGAATTTCTTGCAAAAATTGTTCTTAATTATGATAATAAAAGCTCCTCGTTAGTCAGAAGTTTCTATTCATATGTGTACAGTATGGAGATTTCGCTCTCCTAAAGGATATCAGCACTGCAGAAACCATTTAGCGAGTTTACCATCAAAAACATTGTTATGGTATCTTGGTGACTGTAATTGTTCAGATGAATTAATTAAGCAACGTTTAATGGCTAAAGTCGCCTAATTAACAGTTCCAGCAGAAAGAATTTGCTTCTTAATTATTGACAATATGTCAATTAAGGAGAAAGTGCAGTATAGCGATCTGAAGATCGCATCTATGGTGTAGATAATACTCAATATACAACCGTTTGCAATAAACCTCAAATAGCAAACAAAATGTGTTGTTATGTTATATGTAAGTACATGGATCGTCAACAAGATACAACATTCCAGCACGATATTTTTTTCATTCTTCTTTGAGAATTAATTACTTTTACTCGTTAACAATGAGAGTACTTAGTCTTCTTACTGACTGTGGTTTCGTTGTTCTAAGAATTGTTGCAAATAATTTTTAGATTTAGATTTTTTGTGGTGGAATTCTAAAAAACTACATGGAACATCCTTTCCTAAAACCCGTACATGATCTGCAAAATGGACTACCTTTTAAGCTTGTAGGGTACTTAACGAAAAAGAATTTGTACTCATCAGATTTTGAAAAAATTTATATTTTACATGCTGTTCAACATTTTTTCACCCACCGCCACTGCCTCTTTACGGTTTTTAAAAGAAGCAGGACAAATTGAATTTCAAAATGTCAACAGCATCTACTGTGAAATGTTTAGAAAGCATATACAACTTTTTCCAGATTCATAATGTGTGTAATAGAACAATATCTGCAAAAATTAGATAGCAGCACAGTTGGTTCATGTTTCTGACAAAAGACTATTCATTGGACGTAATACTTCAGAACTACACTTCACCGCAAAATTAAGGGATCAGAAATAAAAGTGCAATATTTTTTTATCATTGAAGATATTGTTATGAAACTCATACGCAATAAAGATCGGACTATTAATAAACATTAAATAACATAACTTCGATCATCGGTGGTTAGAGAAAATCTAGACTCGTCGGTGAACAACACTGCTGCCCATTCTTCATCTCCCCAGTTCAAACGGTCATGACCAAATGTTAAACGTAGCCTCTGGTGAAGGCGGGTCAAAATTGGACCGGTTGCAGGACGTCTTGCCTTCATACCAGCATCATGTGGTCTCCTCAATACGGTATCGCAGCTAATAACTGTTCCGGTGGGTCGTTGGAGATCATTCTTCAGTGATCGAGCAGTGATGAACCTTTCACGTATCGCTGTTACGGCCAAATACCGGTCTTCACGCATGGTGGTTTTCTTTTTACGACCTTGGCCAGATCCCTTGGCATAATTACCTGTCATTCGAAACCACCGAGACACTCTGCAGATCACTGACTGGGCAACTAAAAGCCTTTGCAGCAACTTCTCTCTGAGTATAGCCTTCCTCGAGCAGTGTGATCACTTTAGATACATCTACCTCCGAAAGAGAGTTTCTATGGACATCGGCTGCCATTTATTTTGATTTATATCACTGTACCAATTGTTTAGAACACTCTGACAGACAACCTTTAATTACAAAACTTATGCGATATCTGCAGTATTTGTTATCAAGCAGCATTTTTGTGGTATCTCAAGCTATAAATTTCCCTAAAATATGCACATGTAGCGATAAATAGTGCTATCTTTATTGCCTATGAGCTTCATAATAATATTTTCAACGATAAAAAAAATATTGCACTTTTATTTCTGATCCCTTAATTTTTCGGGTGAAGTGTATATTGATCCTATGCAAAATTCTTCTGCATCTGTTGGTTTGCAAGGTTTATCCAATGAAAGACTCACGTCTTGAAATTGACTGCTAAAAGTACATCATTATACATCACATTTTTACTTCAAGAAGCTGGTTTTTACTATGTATTAACAGGTTCATTTAGTTCGGATGCAGTGGAGGCAATGATTTCACACATGCGATAGAATGTTGCTTCAAATGACGCAACAAATGCTCGAATTGCTGGGCATGCTCTTCGTCTGCTATTACGCTGTGGTATTATGAAGACTTTGCCTTCCTCAAAAATTGCACATTATAGTAACTTCACTAGTTCTGCAGCATTTCCAACTACATCAAGCATAACTGAAAACGAAGATGTCGAATTACCTGCACATTTAACAGTTAAAATTCAAGATCGTGAAGACTCAAATTATCCAAATTCCATTTTTGTAGGTATTACATTTATTTTAAAACCGTTTATAACCTAAAAAATATCTTTAGTAAAGACAACAACCAGAACCACAATTAGGTGCTGTATTTCACCATCTGATGGCGCCAAAAACCCGACGCGTTTAGAGACCCTGTATATAGTTAGATAAGAGTTGAGAAAACACAAACGTCAGCGGCCAAATTTGATCCAAAACATGCATGCGCAGTTATACTGTTTGAAAGTCACTAGATCGTTTTATCTAAACGACGTTTTTAAAATTTCTGCTGCTACTTCAAAGCACTCAAAACATAGCGTGGAGTACTGTTTGTATCAGAAATGAGTAACAAGTGTTAACAAACTGAAATATGTAGACACATTTCGTATAGCAGATATCTCAACAGCCGTACTTCTTCCCACTGGTTTTCATTAAAATGGACTATTTTTGATATGCTGCTCTTAGCTCTCTGTTTTTAAGATTTTTTTAATAGAATACCTTGTTCGGATCTGTTTTTGCAGCCAATTATACAGCAACTCGTCATTTCAGACACTTAGGTAAACGTGCAGCTCCAAATATTTGCATAAAAAACACATATTATTACATTTTCAGTGACAAGTTTTGACTTTAATGAACAATTTGTCAAATTTGATTAACGTGAAACTGTTTCTAAGGCAATGAGTATTCAAATATACGACGCGCGTGATCCACCAATCACAATGGATTCCCTCGTTGTCTCAACTCTTATGTAACTATATACAGGGACTCTAGACGCGTTGGCAATTGTCACAAGAACATTTTACAATAATGAAAGTGACACTTATGGAAGAGTCGTGATAGCTTTGCTATATAAATTTTAGTTAGCCATGGTTCAGGATACGTTCACTACATGTAAATGTACGTCGAATCTTAAAATAACATATCACGGAGTTCGGTACCTTCCCCCATTTCATTCTAACCTGTATCACTTTATTTCTCTCTCCCTTTAGACGTATTTCATACAATGTTTCGTACGCTTAATTTTGAAGTTTTGAAATGAAAACGTCAGAAGTGTCATTCAATTTCACAGTTTATTCTTCGCAAATTGAACTTTAGCTATGAGAACGTGCATAATTTGTTCTATTTCTTGTAATTCTTCAAGCGAAGACCTATCTTTTCACCGGTGTGTTAAGTAGATAGTTTGTTTAATTAAAACCTTTAAAAAATTATTTCAGTTTTTTTATTGATATTCATATCCCTCATAGCATTAGGAAAGGAATGAATATCAAAAAAGTTCCCTATCCAAGCTTCAAAAAGAATTGACTCCCTACAGTTTTTCAAGGCGCCTAACTTCTGAATGAATTATGAACTGTAAAGTTGAGGTTAATGTTTCCTTTTGCTTCTTCAGCTGCTCCTCCACACTCTCATCATGTTTTTCATCAAATTCGAATGTGGGAAATAACAGCAGTTCATGCGGATGTGTGGGGGGTTGGAAAAAAATAGTAACTGTTAATTACCACGCAACTGAGGTGCAAGCTCCAGCAAGCCATATAAATTTGGTTGCGTGTTCTTGTAAAATGGGGTGCAGGAAGAGATGTGATTCATCTTGAAGTTCTTAGTGATGAAAAGAATGATATTGAGGACTGTACATTATTAGAAGCAGAAGATTTATTCTCATATTCTTTAACATACTTGTACAATTCTTGTCCATTTTCTTGAGATTAGTACGTGATCTATTTGGTTCCCATATGTTTTCCCGGGTATCATCCAGGTGATTTTGTGTTCTTATAAATTTCGTGCTCACAACGTATGTATTTGTCATTGCAGCTAGGATGCATAGTCTTGTTCTATTGTCATTCGTGGTTTCGTGAATGGTTTCTTTTCCTGCTACCTCTGTATTGTTCCCTTCCTTTCCATCTTAGCATTGAAGTCTCCTATTATTATTAACGTGTCGTTTCTAGGTACTTCTTCACATGTTGTCTCTACTTTGCTATAGATATTAAAAAAATTACCAATTTTAAATTTTGGCTTAGACCAAATCACGGGTGGCTCGAGTACCATACTCCATCAAACAAATCCTTGCAAGGCACATAAAAATGAAAAATACTAGATGCTTACTAATTTTTTCTGAAAATGGGCCTTTTTCATAATGCACAATCAAATAAACACGGCTATTTATTTAATAACCAACTGTTTTGAGCTAAAATGCAGAATCCGAGGCTAATTACACTGCTAACTCTTTTCCTTATAATTTTGGTTATGGTTAGTAGAGAAACAACATTAAATAATTATTAATATTAACAATAGCAGGGATATTGTCCTCGGATTCTGCATTTTCCCCGTTGTTGCATGTATCAAAGTTCTGCTTTCTTTTTATTTATTTATTTATAATATTAGACGGCTGAGCCGATAAAACATATCAATCGAAAACTAGAGCTAATAAGATATTTAAACTTAACTAAAAATTAAAATTGAAAGCACATAATAATGTAGTAAATAATAAGATAAAAAATTCTACTTGCAACACTTGCAAACTTGAAAATTTTACAGAATGAAATTATAAAACTACAACTATTAACTTAACTTAAATTAACTACTCAATTTGTCCAAGGCGTTTACTAAAGGCGCACAGACAACTGACTCGGGAAGAGCGTTCCAATCTCTAAAAACTCTGTTGAATAAACAGAACTGTCGACACATTTTATTGAATCTTTTGCGCACTAGCTTGAACTCGTGGCCACGCAACCGCACATTCTCACTAGTCACAAACCCTTCAATGACTACAGTGTAGTAACCGTGGAGGATTTTATATGTTTCTATTAGGTCACCTCTTAAATGTCTTTCAGAAATCGATGATAGCCCCAATACCTGCAGCCTCTGTTCATATGGCAGTTTTCAAATAGTTGGCGATAACTTGGTGATACGTCTCTGGATCAGTTCAACAGCATGAATGTCTTTAGCAAAGTAAGGCTTCCAAAAGCAGGACGCATACTCCAAAATTGGCCAAATATAGGTTTTATAAATTTTCGCTAAAAGTTGAGGAGACGTTTTTAAAAGCGATCGAAACTAGGTAGGTGCTACTCCCATTTAAAATCCGACGACACGGTGACCCCAAGATCTTTTTGTTGATAAACCGCCTTTATAAGCACATTGTTCAGAAAATACATGTAGCTAGGGTTGTGGCATCTCATGTGCAACACGCATTTTTGTTCGTTGAGCTCTAAGAGCCACTTCAAACACCATTCTTGGAGTCGCAAAAGGTCATTTTCTACCATTCTTCAAAATGGTGCATCTTGTAAAGGACAAACTCAGTTTCAGAGCAAAGTAGTGTTCACAAACTTCTTTTATCAGGATCATTCATTTCCTTTCAGCCAGCCTCTGACAAGTTAAAATGATTAGACATGGTGACCTAAAAAAGTTATCATGAAAAATGATGCTACATAAAAATTTAACTTGTTAGCGGACCTACCAGTTAAACTGTTGTTTACATGGTTTTGAGTGCTATTATTATCCACCGTAAAACTCAAAGGCGTTAGCGAGTGAATATCTTGTACACCCCCTCATCGAGTGAGGTTATCAAGTTTTGACTGTTGAGGTTATGTTTTCTAATTTGTGTTTATTTATACAATTACTTCTTTTCTACATTTTGTAGCATCTTGAGACCAAAAAGACTATCTCTGGCACCATGTAACACGAGTTAAATGTATTTTATCAGAATTTCTCTCAATGACGAGTTCAAGTACCTCTCTAAAGGATAGCGCTATACGTAATTCACGCATTGAGAGTGACAGAAATAGATGGTACGTCTTGTTCAACTATAGCAACGGCACGCCGTATCTTGTACTTATATATCTATGCAGTAGATATAGGAGTACCGCCATTCTTTGATCCCTGAAAATGCCGTCATCGCCTCCATTTTTGTTCCCATCAGCAGTAACTGATTGAGTTATGTCTAAAATTTTTCTTGAAATTGGCAAGACTGTAAGTCTATGTCAAATTATAGGTTAGCAAGTTATGTTTTGCGTCAGTCTGTGTCAGATAACAAACAAAACCTAACCTGCTAATCTCGAATTTGACGTAGACTTACAGTCTTGCCAATTTTAAGTAAAATTTCAGATTGCCGATAAATGTCACATTGACGGAATTGTGTTACTAACCTCAAAGTTACGCATATGACAGCGGAACAAACATGGCGGACGTGGCGGTACTCTCCTATATCTACTGACTCTGTTCCCTATGTGCAGGCCATAGTATTTAATTTAGTTGGCTGTGCTCATAGTTGTAACAAATTCAGTGGAACTTAGGTTATTTGTTCTTATTAAGTTTCTAGTAACTAAATATACAGGGTTTTCAAAGTTAAGTCAGCACTATTGCTAACGTCGTTATTATTCGAGCTACAAAGTCAGTTAAATGGGCAAACTAGTAGTTTTTTTTTTCCAATTACGATGGTGAAAACGGAATCAAAATCAAACAACGCCAAAGAATATATCTTGTGTAAACAGAAATGATTATTTGATAATCAATAACTCGCTAGTTGCATTATATATGATAATACGTACTATGCTTGTTTTATTGTTAATTACATAAAACAGTTATTGGTAAGATATAGAAAAACCATCTACTACGCTGTAACAGAACAAAGTCGGCATTTTTTAATTAGTTTGGTAGGAATTTAAATTCACAAACGGTGATCACACTGATTCTAGAACACACTCTGCACACTCGTAAATCTACGAATTAACATATTATAGTGCACGTATATTTTCATAAACTAACATAAATAAAGAATGATCGACGCTGAGTTTGTCTTCAAATAGTCAGTGCTACAGTCGTTCAAATAGTTTTACTTTTTGGTGTTTTTATAAAAAAAAAAATTAAGTGGGAGTCGGAGTCAGGTAATTTATACGGACTCCGACTCCGACTCCACCCAAAAAGTTCCGACTCCTCGACTCCGGCTCTACAGCTCTGGTATTTTATCTTGTTTTTTCTCGGGCTGCACTATAGAAAGCTTTGATCAGGTCACACTTGTGTTTTATCGAGTATGGCACAAAGAACTCATAAACAAGTTGGAACAAATACTACCAAAGCAGTACCTATGTACAAATACTCGAATTCTATGTATCAGATAGACTCTTCAGAGTGAAACAAGAAAAACAATACTCGGAATTCAAGCAGATCAAAGCAGGAGTAGCTCAAGGTAGTGTGCTTGAGCGTGTCTTGTACCTCTTGTTTATTTATGACAATCCAGAAATGGACAATATCAAAACCGCCACTTTTGCTGACGATACTGCTCTACTAGCAGTAGGAGAAAGTGTGGAAGAAGCTATTTAAAAATTACAATGTGCCACTGATAAATTCAGCACATGGACCAAACAGTGAAAAATAAAGTTGAACGAATTAAAATCAGTGAACATAAACTTTACCAACAAGAACACCCAGAATAATGTACCTATTACAATAAATGGAACACAGGTGCTATATAGTAACACATTAAAAAGAAAAGAGCTCGATATAAAATTGTCAATAAGCTTGCTGTTTTTCCAACATTTAAAAATGTATTTTGTTATCAAATACAGCAATGTTTTCTTTTGTTTTGAATCCTAATACATTAATATGTATTATATCTTTTTACTTCCTTTTACTATAAAGGAAGTATTGGATTCACCCCAAAAATTCGAAATTGAGTTTTCAACGGATCTTCACGTTTTAGAGTCCCCTGATCCCAAAAAACATATTTTTTTTCATTGGTCTGTCTGTGTGTGTGTGTGTGTCTGTCTGTGAACAGAATATCTCAAAAACGAAAAGAGGTATGGCGTTGAAACTTCATATATAAGTTTTGTGTACTATGTAGATGAGACAGCAAGCTTTTGAAGAAAATCGCATAACCGGAAGTAGGTGTTTACTCTTGTGATTTTTCAGTTTTTTTCGATTTTTTCAAAAACGGCTCTAACGATTTTTTTTTAACTTTACATTTTTATTACATTTTTAATGTGTATTGATGTGAGCTAGGTGATTTTCCAGTTGAATACTTTTAAAGTGGGTTTCTCTTGTTTTTTTTTATATTTTTTTTATTAACTCCTATTTTAAATAAAACACCCGGTATATTATTACATTTTTGAATTCACCTTAAAATTCTAGAGAAAATTTGTCTCTTGAACTAACGCTCTATTTTGTACCGTTTTTGTAGAATCTGTAATTTTTGAAAATTTTTGACAAATGGTTAAAAATTAAAAATGAAATTTTTGACTAATTATAAGATCACTGTAAAAGGAAGTTGTGTGAGTGTATCACACCAGATTTTTTTGTTTTAGTTTTTCAGAACAAATATCTTGTTTTACCGCTCCTAAGAGTCTTAACGAGTTTTGCAATATTCTTCGTTGCTGTTTTTGGCCATTCATTGTTTTATGTCGTATCTACAACTTTTTCATTTGTAATTCATGAGGTGTAACTTGTAATTCAGATAAATAAATCGTAATTCAGAAAGGGGCAAATGTAATTCAGATTAGTAAAATGTAATTCAGAGAGTGTCAATTGA
This sequence comes from Agriotes lineatus, assembly GCA_940337035.1. Taxonomy (NCBI): domain Eukaryota; kingdom Metazoa; phylum Arthropoda; class Insecta; order Coleoptera; family Elateridae; genus Agriotes; species Agriotes lineatus. The sequence goes on along the minus strand of CALNHX010004888.1, from coordinate 60,982 downwards.
TAATCAGACAGCATAAATTGTAATCAGAAACGAAGGGTAGGCCATTATGTACAATTACTAGTGTCTGGATAGATTTAATGATTACACAATAAATTTACAAAACTGCAGGGGGTGGTCCTACCCAAACTTTGAATTAAAGAATATAAAACATGTAAACGTACAACAGTTTTATAAAACTTGAATATCCCTAAAGATAATTGAAGAATTGGCTGACACATTTCCACCTGTGCAGTTGACCAGGTGAAGCGTGACTATCATTGTATAGTATTAGAGCCACCAGGCCATACTTGATGCACTTCACCACATGTATAGTTATGCCGACTTTTTAAACTAAGACAATAATTACGAGGCGTGCGAGTGTAAGGTTGCCATATTTAAAAATCACAATTTTGGGACAAAGATCAGAAAAGGGCAGGGTAGGGGGGGGGGGGGTCTTGTGAGGAAAAAGTAATTCATTACTTTAATTTTGTAAAAGTTTTTTTTATTTCTTCGTAGTTAATTTTACTAATACCAGAAACTAAATACTAAAGAAATCCATTAAACTATTTATTATTCTCAAATAATAATAATAATAAAATACATTTTCTGTCATCGTTGATTTACCTATGCGTTTTATTAATGTATAGAATAGTACATTATGAAATTAGTTTATAATTCAGAGGATTATGGTATGAGTGAATTTTAGCGCATGAGCGAAGCGAATGCGCTTATTTCACGAATACCATAATCCTCTATTATAAACGAGTTTCATATACTATTTTGTCGTCGACTAACATAATAATTTCGAAGGAAATTAATTTCTGCTATTTTTTAAAAGCAGTTCATGTATACAAAACTATGACGTAGTTGTTGCTATGATAATGTGGTTGCTAAGCTATTGTTTATGCTTATGGTAACAATTTTTGTTTCGCAAACACATTTTCGGCCAAAATGAATGATTGTCACGAGCCTTTATTAATAAGTGATGAAATTCTTAAAAAAGCTGCAGAAGCTGAGCTGAATCTGATTCCTAAGAAGTCGGAAGAGATTTATAAGAAAGAGTATGACAAGTTTTGGCAATGGCTAAGAGCCAAAAATACGGAGATAGTTACAGAAAAGGTTGTGCTTGCGTATTTTTTAGATCAGGTAAATTATTTGCATTTTGAGTTAGATATATTAGCTACCAATTCATCGTACCTTATTTTTAGTCAAAGATTTACAAGTCTTCATCGTTATGGTGTCTGTTCTCGAAGTTGAAATGCATGTTACGAATAAAGGACAATATTGACATTAGTAATTTTCCTAAGCTTACTGCTTTCCTGAAGAACTACTCGGTTGGTTATGCACCAGAGAAGTCTGCAGTGTTTTCAAAGGAACAATTAATACATTTTTTTGTAAATGCGCCAAATGACAAGTACTTGCTTATGAAGGTACGATTTATTTTTTTAAATGTCAAAGTTTATTATAGTTTCTGTCATACTAATGTTATTTATAGGTGGCTGCAATTTTTGGTTTGTTTGGGGCTTGTCGACGTGCAGAGTTTCATAATTTATGCGTTGGTGATATCAAGGAGGAAGGCTCTGTGCTGGTTGTTTATATCAGGGACACAAAAACTCACAGGACTAGGATATTTACAATTTTGAATGATGATGGCGCAGTGAATTATACTGATCTTATTAAAAAGTACATTAGTTTAAGACCAAAACATGTGAAAATTGAGAAGTTCTTTTTATTCTATAATTGCGGAAGATGTACATGCAATCTGGTTGGCATTAACACATTTGGCCAGATTCCTCGAAAGATCGCCACGTATCTGAAAATTTCGAATGCTACTGAGTATACGGGTCACTCCTTTCGGAGAACATCCGCTACGATTTTAGCAGATAGCGGTGCTGATATTAGAACCCTCAAAAGACATGGAGATTGGAAGAGTGATGCAGTTGCTGAGGGATATATTGCAGATTCGCGAGAAAATAAAAACAAGATTGCCGGAACCCTTGGAGCTGCTAGTGGACAGATTAGCAATGTTTCTTCAACGAGTAATGATGTTCTTTCTACCGCTAATACATCTATGTCGGGTATCACAATATCAGGAAATTTCAATTGTAGTATTCATATTAATATAAATAAATCTGATTGATCTTTGTGTTTATTTTGTTGTTATGACAACTTTATGGCATTCGTGCCATAAAGTAGGTGTTTATGCATGATTTTCCCTACATTAAAGATGGCATTGTGACGCTAGTCGACGACAAAATCATTTTTAATGTCCCCCATTACCAAATAATTTTTTATTTTCTAAAATTGTTTATTAATGACTCCTATTAATGAATAGTTTTCTATTAATAGATACCATGAATGTTAAAACTTTTAAGTGTAAAATTTTTGTCATGCAATAAAATTAGATTTTCTTAAATTTAATAAATGATCAACGAAAAACTATTGTAACTAACTCGTGTGTTAAGCGGTGATTAATAATCTCGACAATTAACGAGTTCGCTAGCATCACACGTTAAAATGCCTCGATTATTAATCGGTCTCACTAACACAATTGTTTGTTAAATAACTATTAACAGGAACACTAATACGAAGCTCTAATAGAAACATAAATTTCACAATATGTGCTTATTAATATATTAAGCACTACCTCTACCATCAGTTCGCATTTGCTTTGTTTCTGCTGCAGTAGCACTATTTTCATTTGGATTTTTGTAGTATCAATCATATTTCGTCGAACTTTTCTTCTTCTTTCGGCTTCTAAATCCCGAAGAATTATAGCCCCTTCTGACGAAGGATACACGATCCTGGTTCGAGGTGGATCACTCCTCTATTTTCACGTTTTCAAAGCTTGTTACTGGACTTGGCTTTCTCAGTGATTTTATTCCATACCTTCCTATCTTTACATGCACCCCTCCAGTTTCTGATCCCCATTGCCACTATATCTGCCATTACCATGTCCCACCATCTAATTCGAGGTCTGCCCCTTCTTCTGTTTCCAATGGGTTTCCACTCCGTAATTTGTTTTATGGGGTCATCAGGGCTGCTCCTCATGATGTGACCTAGCCATTTTAATCGCTGCGCTTTTATGAACCGTACTATGTCTTCCCCTTTAATTTCTTTATCTATTTCGTGGTTCATCATTTGTCTTGATTCATTATCTTGCATTTTAACTGGGCCTAGTATTATTCTCAGGATTTTCCTTTCGAAACATCTCAATTCTTCTTCTTCTTTCTTTGTTAGTGCAATTGTTTCAGCTGCATAGGTTACAATTGGTCTTATCAGTGTTTTGTAAATTTTAATTTTAGTGGCCTTACTGAAGTTTTTACTTTTAAGAAGTGGTTTATTAATGAAATAAGCTTTGTTTCCCTTTTGAATGCGATCTTTCACTTTTCCTTCTCCACGTATGCTGATCATTGTGCCTAGATAGTTAAATGTGTCTGTGACTTCAAAACTGTAACTTCCTACTTGTAGTGCATTTCCTATGTTTTCTTTATTTCTTTTGAGCTGCATGTACTTGGTTTTATTTTCGTTGATGTTTAGACCAAACTTTTTTGCCTCCTTATCTATGCTGTCGATTTTTTCTCTTAGTTCATTTCTGGACCGGGCAATTATTGTTAAATCGTCTGCATATGCTATTGCTTGTGCTCCTCGACTAATTATTGTACCTTGTAAGTCTGCTTTTCTGACTATACCTTCAAGCACTAGGTTAAATAATGTGGCTGATACTATATCTCCTTGCTTTACCCCCATATTTATCTCGAATTTATCTGTATATGCTCCTTCTACTTGTACAACTGCTTCTGTGTTTTTCAGTGTCATTCTGACTAAATTTACTAGTTTCCTTGGGATACCAAGGTCTTCCAGCACTTCCTGCATTCTTTGCCTATCTACAGAGTCAAAGGCGGTTTTAAAATCGATAAATACGAGGTATAAGTCTATGTCGAATTCTGTTGCTTTCTCTAAAATTTGTTGCATTATGTGGATAGCATTGGTGGTTGATCGACCTGGTCTGAATCCTTGTTGGTAGTTACCTGTGATTCGTTCTGCATATAACTTGAGTCTGCTGTTCGAAATTCTTGAGAATATTTTATATGTCGTGTTCAATAAGGTTATACCTCTGTAGTTTGCGCAGTCCCCTTTGTCACCTTTTTTGTATAGAGGGATTATTACTCCGTTATTCCAATCTTTCGGCATCTCCTCTTGTTCCCATACTTCTAATATCAGGGAGTGGATCTGTTTGTGTAGTTCTTTACCTCCGTGTTTTAGTAGTTCAGCGACAATGTCATCACTTCCTGGTGCCTTGTTGTTTTTTGTGCTGTTAATAGCGCTCTGAACTTCTTCTAGAGTTGGTTTACTTATGATTTCTTCTTCGTCATCGCCGTTTTCTTTTGGGTTTACATTTTCGTTTTTTTGTTGGTTATCTGTACTTAGTAGACTGTGATAGTATTCTTTCCATATTCCTTTCACTTCGCTTTCTTCATACATCATTTTTCCCTCTGTATTTTTCATCCCTCTTGATTTCACAGTTGGTTTGTATTTTGTTCTTTTTATTCCGCTGTAGAAAAGTCTGATGTGTTTTTGTTTGTATCTTTCTATCTCTTCTAATTTCCTGTTTATCCATTCCTTCTTCTTTTGCTTACATAGTTTGGTTGTTATGTTTCTCTCGTCTTTATACTGATCTTGGTCTACTTTTTCTCTTGTATTCAACCACTTCATTCTTGCTGTATTCTTCTTTTCCGTTGCTTCTCTACACTGTTGATCGTACCATTCTTTTGTTAACTTTTCTGATTTCTTAAAGCCAATAGTTTTTTTGGCTTTTTCTATAATGTTCATTTTTAATTGGTTCCATTGTAAATCTATTTCTGTTGTTTCTCTTGGTTCTGTCCTTTGTAAAAATTGCTCTGAATATTCCTCTCTTGTTTTTTCTTCTTGTAGCTTTGCTGTGTTCCATTTTCTTTTTCGCCACTTTTTTTCGGGTTCTCTTACTAAATTTCCTACATTCATCTCTGCTATGACTAAATAATGATCGGTATCAGCATTTGCCCCTCGGTAGGTTCTTGCATCCTTGATCAACTGCATTTTATTCTTTGGTACCAAGATATGATCTATCTGGTTCTCCACTCTTCCTGCTGGATGTCTCCATGTTACTTTGTGGTGTCTACGGTGTTCAAATTTAGTTGTAATAACAAAGAGATTTAATGCTGCTGCTAGGTGACACATTCTATATCCGTTATCGTTTGTGATTTCGTGTGCTGTATTTTTTCCGCATACTTCTTTCAGGTGGTCTTCTTTCCCTACTTGGGCATTAAAGTCCCCCATCAATATTATTTTGCCTTGATTGGTAGTTTCTTCACAGATTCTTTGTAATTCTTCATAGAAGCTCTCTTTTTCATCTTCATCACTTGCCTCCGTTGGGGCATATACATTCACGAATGTTAAACACGTTTTCTTTGTTTTTACTCTTAATTTTGCTAATCGTCCACTTATTGGTATGAAATCAAGTATTCTCTGTTTGATTTTTGTTGTTATAAAGAATGCTACTCCATTGCTGCCTTGTTTTTCTTCACCGCTATATAGGACACTATATTTTTCTTTATCTATTTCACCTTTTCCACTCCACCTTACCTCCTGTACTGCAGTTATGTCTATGTTGTATTTTTCTATCTCTTCTGCTACTGTCTGCATTTTCCCGGCCTCAAGCATTGTTTTTATATTCCATGTTGCTAGCTTCATTTGATTTTTGTTTCGCTTCTTCTTACACTCTTTTTGTTTCTTTTTAGCGTTACGTACGATTTCTGTTTGTGTATTGTTTAACTCATTTTCCGTGTTCATTGTTACTTTTAGTTTACTTTTACTTTTATTTGTGTTTTCTTTTTGTTTATTATTTGCATTATTTTCCTTACTCATTGTCCTTTTCATTGCTTGTGTCATCATAACTCCTTTTTGTTTTCCCTTCTTCAGTTTTTTGGTTTTAATTGTTTACTCGTGTGGTCCCACACATACAGTTTTCCCCCAACTTCTAGTTTTTGGTATCCTATTTTGCTTATGTAGCCTTTTTCTCTCTCTTCTTTTGCCTTTTCTCTAATCGCCATCTGTATTTTCCGTTCCATTAGTGTCATGTCGTTTTCAATGTATATCTTGGTACCTTTCAGCTTATTTTTATTTTCCATTATAGCCTTTTTCTGATTCCATTCGCTCAGTTCTACTAATATTGTTTGTTTTCCCTCTATTCTTCCAACGCTATATGCTGCTTTAATCTCTGGAGTTACTCCCAATTTTTCTTGCATAAAATCCTCCACTCCTTTCTTCATGTCTTCACTTCGCATTTGTGTCCGTCGAACTTTTACTTACATGAAATGTAGATCAAAGTGTTACATGCTTAAACCCATAATTAATGGCCTATTTAAAAAAAGCCTTTGGAATCCAGATTTCAGAATAGCGAATAGCCGTTAGGTGCTAAACAATTTGCTGTAAATTATATTTGAGGTATTGAACCAGAATTTGCAGAAATCGCTCAAAATCAGTAAAGCGTAACATTTTCTTGGAAAATCGGGATATTTCGGGACAGCACTCCATTGCGGGACAAATAGCTCCAAATCGGTACAATCCCGAAAAATCGGAACGTATGACAACCCTATGCGAGTGGGGTTTTATTATCTGTAAGGGTCTTACAGATATAAATATCAATTACAGTACAGTGAGAGAAGAATAATTATTCAATTGCTTATGCACTATTCTGTATATATTTGTATCTACGTGGTAATTCTTCATATAGCTCGCTCCTTGGTTTCTGATTTATAATTGATGCTTTCTGAATTACAATTGAAAAAGGTGTAGTTTACTGCCTAACCTAATTTCATATTTATTTGCTTTATTGGTGCACCACATTTTTAAGTTTGCATTCTCAAATTTTTCTAGTTTACTTGTAGCCTATTATTAGTTTGAAGTACCTCCTGTATGTTATTTTTGATTTCTATTTGCATTAATAATTTTATACAAAATTTGTATGTTAATATTTTAGGTTTTTAATATGGCGAAATATGCAAAAAAACCTCATTACTAATTTTTTTTCCAATACCTACTTGTAAAGCTGTATTTTATCTATGAAAATCTCCATGGTAAAAAACATTTTAATGATGAGGGCGGATAAAATGCTACTTTATTCACTAGTGAATAAAATAGTCCATAATCTATAGCAAATAACAAAATAAATGCATGCTACTGTGGTAACTAGCACAAAAACAGGTAATATGATATTTAGTTAAAATTATTTATTCAAGTTTAAAATTTATATAACTAAATGTAGGCATTGGAAAAATAATAATATGCCACACGTGAATAATAGTAGATTATATTATAAGTGAGAGAAATGCATCATTATTTGCAAGTGAGAATTTTGAATCGCGAGTGCCTCAGCACGAGTGATACAATTTCTTACGAGCTTATAATAGCATTTTGCTCGCGTGTGATATACGAAGTACCTAAATAGTTTGGGCCGTCAGAATATGTTGCGAAATGGACAATAGATAGTTACGATAAACACGCACTGCATTACTGACAGTATTATCTAGTAACTAACTTTGTTTATTTTCAATAAATTCTCCACTCCTAGTATAAATAATTAAAACTCACTAGTGATAAAACTTCATTTTAGTCACTGAAAACTGTTGTATAATGTATGGTAATAGGTGCTACTGTAATATAATAGTATATTACATAACAAGAGTTGTAAGAAGCATATCACGCACGAAGTGGAAAAGTTACACACGAGCCGCGAGTTTATAATTCCACAAGTGCGTAATTGCCTTACAACTCGAGTTTTGTACTATACTTTATCCACGAACACATTAATTACTATCAAAGAAACAAAAAGAAGTATTTTTATCAATTTAACATTACATTTTGTGATAATAATTATTGATAATTACAGTAGAATTATGAAAAACTGGCGTGGCATTAGAAGGGGCCATACTGATATTATTGTTAAGAACAGAAGTTACAGAAGATTCCAAAAATGTATAGTCATGGACGTTGGCGCCAGAGGATGAAGCCATAGTAACATCTCTAACGGTGGTGTCGTTTGATATTGCTCCATCATCACAGATAGCACTTGAAATCTTTACCGCATTTTCAGTTTTGTTTTTGGTAGAATTTTCAACATAGCTTTCAGCTACAGCTGACGAGCGCCAACCACCATGTCTCTTTAATGCCAGCAAATCACCACCAGCATCCACAAGAATGGTGGCCGACGAGCGCCTAAAGCAATGGCCAGTGTATTGTTTCGGGTTCGCTAAACCCAGAAACGTTGCGAATTTGGTTGGCGCAGCACCAAACTTATTTAACCCAACGTATTGTTTGGTACATATTTTGTGTTGGTAATTCAGAAAAAACGGCAAATATTTTGTATTTGCTTCTAAAGGACGTAAATTTATGTATTTCTTGCACGTTGGGTACCATGCTTCAGGCACAATAAAGGAACGTTGAGTTTTTGTCTTAGAATCTGGGATTTTAATTATGAGTGATTTTCCTGTATCTTGTGTGTCTTTAGTTTTTATGTTTCTCAGCTCCTGCTTCCTGCAGGCACCACTAATACCAAATATTAGAATTACCTACAATGAAATATTCATATTTATGTTACTTTCATAGATTATAAAAATGTGTTATACCTTTGACAACAAATGCTCGCTGTCTGGTGCGTTTTTCAGAAATTGATTAATTTCTTCTGGAGTGAGAATTTTTGACTTTTTACCTCTGAATCCATCAGATTTTCTCTTCAATAGTGCCAAAAGTTTAGGGTAAGTCGCAATGTTTGTATTATGTCGAATATTGATTGTGGCTCTTAGCATGGAATAAATAGCCCAAAGTGACGACGGCTTCATTTGCTTTGACAATTCGTCAAAGTACGCCAACATTACGTTTTCAGAAAATGATTTTACTTTATTTCTAAGTCTCCAATCCATGAATTTTTGGTACACAATTTCATACCTTTCACGCGATTTTTCCGGAAGGAGATCGTTTACGGCAGTTCTCGCTTTTTCGCCGATTTCAGGTGGCGTGCACAGCTCTTGCTCACTGTCGCTAAACATTTTATAGCTTAAATTGAAAAGAGTTAATGGGGAAATGATATATTTTATTAAAAATTACCTTTATACATACGTAATTACGTACAGGGTTATTCATTATAAATTACCCACCCCTTATCATCGTTATTATTGCCTATAGAAAAAAAAGTTTTAAATAAAAGTTATGTGGTTATAACTGAATTTTGTTAAAATGCTATCAAAAGTACAGTGGCGTGCATAATTAAGGGGATACAAAAAAGTAATATATTTTTTTAAATGGAACACCCTGTATATTATTAAATTTTTGGAACGACCTTTTTTTCCTGATTTCAAAAATATACCATATGTTACCCTTACCTTATACCGTTTTTGAGTTATTAAACGTCTTAAAAGTAGTTATGACAGATGCTAATTAAATGTCACACTCTTAACCTATTTGTTTTAGTAACTTTCTGTAATTACATTCCTAGACAAAAGATGAATTTTGGAAGTACACTCATGAAATTTTAGAAATCAAAGGCCACTTTGTGTTTTTATGTTTAGTGAACAGACTATACCTACAGTTGAAATTCAACAATAACAGTTGCAATTTTAAAAACTGTCATTCTGTCACGGCTAATTAGATCGAACAACAAAACCAATACGAGTGCCTGCTATGTAATGTTACTGGCTGTGCGATTTTGCCACTTTACGTACGACAGTTCGTAAGCAGCAGCTTACTTCGTTTATGCGTTGTACGTAATTCATCTTTTTTTGTAGTGGTCATGGATAAAGAGATTTTATCCACTTGTACCATACATAACTATTTATTATTGTTTAGGGTCAAGTACTACTCACACCAACAAAACCTGTTCCGCATCCACATTTGTGCTATACTGATGAGCATAACCAGACCTTCTGCCATGTTTATTCGCTACATTCGAAACCAGTTCGACTGCGTGTTCCTCTTCGCCAATTAGAAAATCAGACAAATGATTTAGGAGTCGGTACATATCTCATAAGTATGTTATATTAAGTATTATTGTACAATTTTAGTTTGAAATCTAAAGCAACTGTCATAATACCTAGTATAAATAGTATGCAATTTGACATTATTCGGTATTTTTAATGTAATAAGATCATATTGGAACTTAAAGAATAACACAATAAATTATAGTGATCAATTGATTCTTGGTAAACACTAAAACGCTTTGACCTGTCATGTATGCCTTCTCATGCAGAGGGTACTGTAGTATGTATTTAACAGTATTCTAAAAACTTCCATTATAACTACAGGTGGGGATTTTCACTGTCGTGTGGGGCCACAGTTAGAGGAAGATGGAGTCCAATTGTGCGGTGTGCGGTGCACAACCCTTACAACAAAAGCAACAGTGTTTTCATTGAATCGGCATGCAGCATCAACACGGCCAGCTTCTGGCTGTACTTGCTGATTCGTTCCATATCGGATATATTCCCTGCGGCTGCTGTTACCCTGCTGGATGCTGCCGTCATAATTGCAACTAGGGAAACATCGACAGGCAGGGGAGATGCCGGAAAGCAGTTTGCTGCTGGAGCTCTTGCTCTAGCCATATTTGCGCCGATCATAGGAGCCATAAACTTACACATTGTGGCTCTCTGCTTGTTTTCAGTGTTGATGGTTGTTGGTGCCTTGGTCATTCTTTGTGATAGGTTAAGTATGAATTCTATTGTACGCTTATTATCTTTTCACAAAATTCAGATAAGATCAAGGTAGTAAATTAATTTAACTGTGTACTCCCGCTTGTCACTAAATTTTAAAAGGAACACAATCAGCATTTGAGTAACAATCAAAATAGTCAAAAATTTTAAAATCCACAAAAATTGGTCTAAATTGGAGAGTAGGTACAGTCTGAATTCACTACACACTGTTAAATGAGCTTAATATCGAGCCTGCTCTGAACTATACAATTTCAAAATGAACTATATTTGTAACACCATTTGTGTTTTGCAGCAAAATGCCTTTAAGTCCTCCCGAGTGGTGGTGGCACACAAGATGCGGATTGCTTGCCATACCCATGTCTTCAGTGCGAAAATGCACATTGGAAACTGCAGCTTTGGCTCTCGTGCTTCTACTTTTGGGCATTTTCTGGAGCGGAATCGACCCATATCTGCCTTGGTAAGTATTTCTCATATTCTCCCAATATTTTACTTACGTATGTTTACTGTAAGGCATGTCATTGCATTATCCGGAAGCGCACTGAACGTTGGTTTAACAATAACAGTGGGAGCATTGCCTGCAGTCCTGTTCTTCATATACATTGAGAAAATTGTGGATTATTGTGGCCATACGAACTTACTCATTTCTGCCTTCACTTTCTACATTATACATTACACTGGTGTATTAAAATTTTAACCTAACATTTTTATTTTGTATTGTGTATATATTTTGCATTGTATATTAAACTTTCACCATTTGTAATCATATATGTAATACTTACTATATTGCTAGCAGCTATGAGTGGGAAACTCACGAAGGAAGTGAGACAGACAACCAACTCTTCAATCGAGAGATCCAAAAAAAACTGTTCCTCAGCGGGCTGTGGAAATTCAACGTATGAATAATATGTTGGTGACACTGTACGTCAACGTCAAATTCGAGGTTATCAGGTTAGGTTTTCCGTCAGTTATGACTCAAAATGATGCAAATCCTAACCTGCTAACCTCGAATTTGACATTGACGTACAGTGTCACCAACATATTATTCATACGTTGAACTTCCACAGCCCGCTGAGGAACAGTTTTTTTTGGATCTCTCGATATAATGGCTGAGCTGTGCGCAAGCGCGGCGGCGTCGTCCGCCCAATGGGGAAGTGGTCAAATTTAAAATTCCTTCTAAAGGCGGAGTTCGAATTCTCACGCATGCGCATGAGACGCGTTATACTCTAAGTGATACTATGTCGGCACCGTAATGTTTTCGGGCGTTCCGAGGCCCTACTAGCAATATATGTATAATACATATATGTTTGTAATATATTGTGTATTTTGCATTCATATCTACAAAAGATCTCTACATCACCCTACAAAACTTCACACAGCTCTCGTTTATTCAATACTTAGTTACAAAATCTTCAATACACTGCAAAAACATTATTTACAGGCTTATATTAAAAGTTTGTCCAACATTTCATTCACTTTGAACAAGTTTCGTGAAAAGATAATACTTTTCAGTCGCTCTAAAAATAAAAACTATTTTACATTGTATTTTTTTCATGCAGAAACTTGTTTTAAGTAGAAAAAAGGCTTGATTATCACGAATTTTAATAATACAAAATTTGATTTAATAGGAATTATAAAATGATACCAGATCTCATTTAGTATGAATCAAAACTCGGTGTGAGTATGGCAAAAATTAACGATTAAACTTCATACCGATATACCACTAAGGCTCATTTGGCAGTCTTGAATCGTGCAAGTATGCCGAGATATGAATAAAATTTTCATCAATATATCAATACTTGGAACAAGAGGACACAGTTTAATTTAGTCATCTCAGATATTTGAAAAACGATATGGTAACGTTTTCTTACCTGCTTTATAATAAATCTAAATCATAAATGTTTTTTTTAATCCTTGGTATGACGTGGGGCTGATAAGTAACATCACCACCTGATTAAAATTACTTCGAATGAAGATAAATTTAAAAAAACACTAATAGAACTATTGAAAAATGTTTTAGATGGTTCTTGTGTTAAAACTTGATTACTTTTTTCTGATTTACTGATTTTAGCGAGTTTAGTACACAAATTAATCAGTCAATAAAAAAATATATAATGTAAAAGAACCTTAATATAGAATTTCTAAGTAGCAGATTTATGTTTATATTAATGTTAGTGTGTAAGTGTCTCAATTACTTGTAATCTTGTAAATCATTTTAGGGAGGTTGTTTGGCACCCTCTTGGGTGGTTTAGCATACCCTAGAACAGCAAGCAACGTTGTGGAAGTCTACGAGTCATTTGCAGCAGCAGCGGCAATAATAGCTATCATATACTTCCCGTTGTACCATCTTTATTTGAAGCCCAAATGTGCCGCCCCTATTGTAGAAGTCCTTCACCTGCCCTTATACAAAGTGAGTTGTAGATAATCTCTGTGTTTATTTTTCTTATGTTTGAATCTTTGCAGGTGTAAATGGAAACGGAGCATACACACCACTACGAGTTTACCACAACGGCAGAGCGAAGAAGAGGCAGTTTAAATATTACTTGACAATTTTTCATGTTGTACTTCAAAAATCCCCCTGATGAGCGGTTTGTCCATGTTATTGTGTTCTCTAAAATTAATTATGAATAATGCAGCTTTAAATCTTCACCATAATCAGTAATTTATATATTTTACACTAGCTTTATATTTTTTATCTATCTTAGCTTTTTGTTCTTGTTTTATAATAAATATTTTACTACATTTTAAGTACCTACCTAAGCTTGTTGTGAAAAAAGATCGTCATGACACAATATCAATTATGAAAATAAAAAACTCAATAAACTTGTGAAACTGATGATTTGTGTTTGTCAAAAAAATTCCTACACGGTTAGTTAAAGGTGGAAAGTTTAAGGCTGGGGAATTTGGAGACAAAACGCAGCACTTGAAAATGTCATGTTTAGTTACCAAACCAATTAATATCTTCGGCTGCGCTTTTGGACAGTAGTTAATTAAAGATAAGTGATGAGATTGATATACATTTTGATATGCATTTCATTTTAAAAAGTGATTAGAAAAGCTCGCAAAAATAAAGAAAAGTAACCCTACTACTTCATAATTTAAACTGCTCATTTTTAATTTGCATACAAAATAACCTATCTGAGTCTACTCTCCAAGTGCATTTAAAAGTATACAGTGTGTCCCCGGATTGAGTTCACTATAGGTATAATCGACAAAAAATTTTACAATTTTATTTTAATGTTTTGGGATCCCGCCCTGCTTGGTCTGAAAACAATTTTAAGCAGAGTTTTAATTTTTAGAAATTAAGTCGGCCATTAAAAATGTGAAAAAAACTATTTTCTATTTAGGTAAACTACCCTTTTTGTTCATTATACGGCAAAATTTTATTAAGAAAAGTTGTTTAGAATGATAAATTACGGCCCTATACAAAATTTCAGAAAGATCTGTTGACTTAGAAAACACCGTTATTTTTTAGATAATTGTATTTTATTTTCAGGTAAACCACTTTTTTTGTTCATGATACGGAAAAATTGTATTAAAAATAGTTGTTCAGAATGAAAAATTATGGCCCTGTACCAAATTTCAAAAAGATCTGTCAACTTAGATTAAACCGTTATTTTTTAGATTAAACAAATTGCATTTATTAAAAATGACGGTTTCATCTAAGTCGACAGATCTTTCTGAAATTTTGTATAGGGCCACAGCTTTTCATTTTGAACAACTTTTCTTAATACAATTTTTCAGTATCATGAACAAAAAAGTAGTTTACCTGAAAATAAAATACAATTATCTAAAAAATAACGGTGTTTTCTAAGTCAACCGATCTTTTTAAAATTTTGCATAGGGCCGTAATTTATCATTCTGAACAACTTTTCTTAATAAAATTTTGCCATATCATGAACAAAAAGGGTAGTTTACCTGAAAATAAAATAGTTTTCGCTTCCCTGTCAAGGCCTACTTGTGTTTCAAAAACTGTAAATATTCTTAAAATTCTCTTCAGACCAAGCAGGGCGGAATCCCAAAACATTAAAATAAAATTGTAAAATTTTTTGTCAGTTATACCTATAGTGAACTCAATCCGGGGACACACTGTATAACTAAAATAAATTACAAATAAGCAATTTGTTAATTAGTAGTTCAGGACAATAGTTTACCCCATAAGGCCTGTAGAAATTTAAAACGACCGCCATATTTAGCAACAGTTTCTGGTTACTTCGTAATGCAACCAATTTTACATAGATGGAGCCTCTGTAAAACCTGATATATAGCCCCTCTATTTACAAATAGTAGCGACATCGTGGAGCAAACCTGATGCAAACATGAAAATACAAAAAGTTACTAAACGGTAAATTTCAGTGTAAACAGTGAAAAAATAACAGATCTGAATACCTGAAATCCTTTTCTGCCACTATTTTTACACTTATCGACACAACACCCTGGCATTTCCACGTCCTCGACTTCGAATTAGCCCCCGAAGAGAAAAATTAATAAAAACACGACAACTGTCAATGTCACATTTTAATTAATTATGCAATTTCCTACGCGATTTTTAAATATGCTAGGGACTTAAGGGATACCAACGTAATTTTGCCCCAGCGGCATCATCAAAGGGTGTCGCTACTATTTGTAAATAAAGGGGCTATAACCTGATAGAGAACTATAGCACATATTGTAATAACCATGGAGTGTCTCCATGGTAGTATTCAAAAACTAAATGTGATACTTGGAAGCAGTTATATTATTGGTTTGTGCATTGTAACCTCAAAGTTTGTAATATCGTTGATTGAGGTATTTGGGAAGATATCTAACTAACCGGGCTAAAACGTTTGAGGACGAAGTTCTAGCCGCTTGGAGCGCTTAGCTCGATTTCCTGGTGCCTAGAACATGAGTTAAACTTAGCCTGGCGAAAAATCATTCTTTTCGAAATTTACAGGGTAGCTTTAAAAATTGTGTTGTGTACTAAGCTGAATTAGTGATCCCGGCTATCCTATGTTCGTTTTTATTTATCATAGTTTTAACTTTTAATGTTGATTATATAAAGGTTTTATTTTACAGGACGTTTGTAAATTGCGCAACATATTAACGTCATTTGATAATAACATGCAACGCAAAAAGCTTTTGCTAGCCCTGGCTACTGTTGCAAAACGTGAATTCGCGGCGCATCGGTAAAAAATTCGTATCAAAAACAAAATATGGCATATTTTTTTGGTTTAAAATATTTTCAAACGTTTATCTAGAAATAAAAAAGTTTATCGCTTACCGAAGATTTGACTACATAAAAAGCAAAGTATCACATTGAATATTTGTTCAGAAAAAGAGTTATATATTTTCGAAAACTAAAATGATCTCACGGACAGCGCTCATGCATCTGATTTTAAATCTAAAAAAAATGAATCCGATATTCGAAGTAATTCTCGAGATATCGCGTTATATTTGTAAAAAAGAAAACGTCACGTTGTTAAATCAAATTCGCTCCACTATTAATGTAAATATGTAATACGAATTTTGTAGCGAATAAGTTGCTGTTGATAATTTAATATTTTATTAGGTTTTTCTTAGCACTAATTACAATAAACGGTCGCCTTTCCTTAAAAATACAAGACAACATCACAACGTAGACTAATTGACTAATAAGAATGTAAGTATGTTTACATGTTTACGTCATTTAAAGCTTTTCGAATGTTTTCGTAATTGCTGCTTAAAGTATTAGCGTTGATTGAGGTATGTAGTAATACCGTAATACACGGCAATATTGTTATTAGATCTAAAAACCTAGCCTAACAATAAATAATATAATTTTAATTAATTGGCCCAAACTCACGAAAAATAATTACATTTGATCAGGTCTGGTTATTTACTGTAGGAATAACTGTTATTTCAAAATCATTTTTTAAAACTGCAAGTAACTGTATTATTAACTTTTCATTGCACACTTGATAGAAGCGTTGGTACTGTTAGTAGTGAGTGGATTTCCAAGCACTAACTCTAAATTTTTCTATTTCATAACTTTCTAAAAATCAATATTTTTCGTTAAAATTTATTTTAATGGCATTTCAGGGAGTCCTAAACAAGTTTGTGAATTCAGTTTTTTGATAATAAAAAGTCCCTCATGTGATGTTTGGATTTTTAACAAACAACAAAAATTGCAGTAGGTTAGGATTTTAGATGTTATAACATTTAGATTCTAAGGCCGGCTTCTCACGAGGCGTTTTTGCAGCGCTGCAGAGTGGCGCCGTGGAGTGGCAGGGTACGCGATTGTGTGGCGCGTTATTGCGGCGCTACTGTGTAGCAGGCAGAACTGCTAAGTCGCTCAGCAGCGCTACCGCCGGCGTTGCCAGGTGAAACCGAAATAGGTAGTTTGTCACTTGCAGTGCATCGAGATGGACGCATTGTCGATTTTGGAAACTTCCCTATCCACTTTCACAAGCACATACAATACAACCGAATTTAACGGTAACCCGCAACAAACTAAAAAGTCAGTGTTGCCGTTGGCCTGACGTAAAATTATGGCATTATGTTGCCAAAATTATGTATCAATCGGCAGCACTGGCTTAGTTCTGCGGCTGCGCTTCCGAGAATCACTGCCCGCCGCTAGTAGCGCTGCGAGTCGCGCCGTGTGAAGGGGTCTCGCGACTAGCAGCGCGCGCTTCTGGTAGCGGAAGTCTGCTACGAGTGGCTCAAACGCGCCACCGCGCGTTCGTTGAACGCTCCGTGTGAAGGCGTCTATTTAAAACAATGTTTCCCTACCAGCGGCGCCACTCTGCAGCGCTGCAAAAACGCCTCGTGAGAAGGGACCCTAAGATCTATCATATACACGGTGTTTCACGGATTGTGAACAATAGGGGAAATACATAGGAAATTATTTTTGTCAGATGTCATGTCCCCAGAAAAAAATTTGAACTGTATTATTCTTAGTACTTATTATTTGTGTTAATTATTTGAAAAGAAACCAAATTTTACCTTTAGAATTAAATGTTTTGTAAACTTTGTGTCTACTGGTTTTTAGTTAATTTTATTGGTTTAGTGGGATTTTGGGACAAATAAATACGTTAGGATTAATTGTTTATTATTTATTAATGCTTATGTTTCAAGGCTGTTCGCTTCTGCATCAGAACAATAAATTAAAATAGTTAAAACAGTGAACAATAATTTTTTTTCAACAAACGAACACATTATTTTAACATTCAACATTAAAACCGTATTAAAAGAAGTCATCGTGCATTTAATCATAATAATATTACCTTTTATTTTTGTTTAATTTTAAGGGTAAAATTTAGTTTCTTTTCGACTAAACGACGCAAATAATAACTACTAAGAATAATGCAGTTCAAATTTTTTTGCGGACATGAAATCTGGCAAAAATAATTTCCTATGTATTTTTCCAATTGTTCACAATCCGGGAAACACCGTGTATATGTATCATATTATGAATATTCCGGAAGACGTAGAAAAAGTCGAAAGAGCACAAGATCAAACAATCGATTTAAACCAGCAGGACAATAATAAGGCCACTTTAGAAACCTGTACAAATACTTATGTAGCAGGTTATTTGATTCACTACTTTTTAAAAAAAGTAAATTGTGATCATTGCAAAAAAAATTTCATTAAGAACAATGAAGTGTGATTAAACAGCAGAGAATTATTATTATTAAATAAGGACTATGGTCATGGCGATGACACTATAAAACATCTAATCAGGCCTGAAGATAAATTTGCAAATATTGTAGATTCTTTGTTACGCTGCTTTAATCATTGGTTTAGTCTTTACAAATTAGAAAAAAAAATTATAAAAAGTATTAAGAGTTCAATTAATAGATTTCGTAAATAAAAATTATAATAACTGGTTTGAACTTGATACTTGCCAAGATCATAAGTTAATTATTTTAGATCAGTTACTAAAAATTAAATTGTTTAGAAATTTAAAATGGGAGACTGAGAATATTCCCACAAAAAAATCTAGAACTGTATTACATGCTAAACCCGCTAAACCCCGCAGAAAAATTAGAATTCTTGCTTCATAAATACATTTTTTAATTAAAAAGCATGTTTTTTTTATAGGTCGCGTCGAGTATTTAAACGTGGTTTACTATTGGAAACAAAAGTTTGCGTAAGTTTACACGTTACACTACAGTACTAAGCGTAAATTCTAACTTTTTTAATTTATTTTTTAATTTTCATTTCGACAGTTCTGACTCTGTGCTAACTTAAATAGCGAGTTCTGTTTGAAATTCTAACTTTTTTAATTTATTTTTTTAATTTTCATTTCGACAGGTACTTTAAGGTAATTAACAATAATTATAAGAATTAGTTATTATAAATACCAATTAAAAACATAAAAATTAAAAAAAAAACTAAAAAAACTAAAAAATATTTCAAAAAACACCCTGTAGGCTCTCCTTGTATATTTTATGAATTATGTCCACGGTTGGAGCCGAAGAGGCGATGCAGTAGAGGTCAACGCTAGGGGGTGCAAACCCCGCGGTAAGTTATAACAGGCGAAAGTCCGATTAATCGCTAATATGATTTTATGTCTCTTTTCATGTTCTTCTTGTTGTGGGTCGCGTGAAACGTATCAATACGGTCCTGAACGAGTTTGTGGCAGCTGAAGCCGTTCCTGCATTCTTACTTAATCATGAAATGTAATAATAGTATATTATGATACAAGTGTAGAAGCAAGCCTTTAAAGCACGTGCGACGAGTTTAAAAGCACGACGCGATAGCGGAGTGCTTTTAACGGCGCTAGTGCTTTAAAGGCACTTCTACAAGCGTATCATACGCTATTTTTTATTACAATAATTCGAGAAATAGAACTGAAATTCATATTTCAAATCAGCATTTTAATTTTGAATTTTTATCATTTCGCAAGGTAGCCTGTGCAATGACGTCATGTCGTTGATATGGAGATTGGTTAGCATTTGTTGTTTACGTTGCTATGTAGATACGGTGTTTTCGAAAATTGTTCAGTAAAAAATGGATCAGTTTGAAGAAAGCATTCCACGGGAAATTCAAAAACTGGCCGAAAAAGCGGAATTAAGATTGTTTCCGGAGAAATCAAGAGATGCCTATTGTAAAGAATATAAAAAACTACTTATGTGGATGGAAAATAAAAATTCGAAAAGTGTAAATGAATCATTGATGCTTGCCTACATGATGGAAATGGTAACATTGATTACAATTCTAATTATTTGTTTTTCATATTTTATGTTTTATGACAGTCTAGTGTGTATAAATCGTCTACTTTATGGTGTATACATTCAAAATTACAAGCAATGTTGCGACTCAGAAAGGGAGTGGATCTGGCATCTTTTCACAAGCTACATGCGTTTATGAAGGCGGTGAATAAAGGCTATGAAGCTAAAAAGTCTTTTGTTTTTACGGAGGAAGAGCTTCGTAGATTTTTCGTTCAAGCTCCTGATGACATTTTCTTGTTTTTAAAGGTACTGATATACGATAGTTTTGACAGAGATTAGTGACAGTTACTTCATTTTTCAGGTTGTCGCAATTTGTGGTGTGTTTGGTTCATGCAGAAGATACGAAATGTGGGATTTACGCATGTCTGATATTAAAAACGAAGGTTCTGCTTTAATCATTAACATTCGTCCATCGAAAACTGAGAAAGGTCGAAAATTTGCTATCATTGACGATTCTGATATAGAGTATGTTAAGTTGTTTAACAAATATCTTTCTCTACGTCCCAAAAATGTAGCTACAGATAGGGTTTTTTTGAAGTACGCTAATGGGAAGTGCATCAAGCAAGTTGGGATTAACACCTTTGGCAGATGCCCTTCTCTTGTAGCACATTTTTTGAAACTGCCGGACTCTGCGAGATACACCGGCCATGCTTTCAGGCGGACATCTGCAACGATTATGGCAAATGGAGGGATGAGTGTAGATGAGGTTAAGCGTCAAGTAGGTTGGAGATCTTCGACGGTTGCTGCTAGTTACATTGAAGAATCTATCGTGAACAAATTGAAAGTTTCGAAGTGCATTGCTGGAGTTGTTAATGGGACGACTACTACGTCATCGTTGTCAGTTAATACTGGTGATCCTGCGATAACCAAAGCAAGTAATAACGAGCTGGAAACTGCTGGAATCCACATATCAAATAATAACAATTGTACATTTAACATTTATTTAAAATAAAAATTATACTGTTTGTTATATCTTACTAATTACATGTGTAAATTACAAATACCGGGTGGCCATAAATATCTGATATCACATTACCTTTGAAATCAACACCGCTTTATTAAAGTGATGAATCCAACTATACTAAATGTCATTAATGTCATCATACCTAAAATTCCTATCTGTCAAAAATTATTACAGATTGCAATAAGTAATCGAGTTAGAACAGGAGATTTTTATAATCCAGTAGTAGGGTAAACTGCAGAATCCGGGGCACATTTACCTCCTCTTATTGCATTTTATAACATTACATAGGTAACAATACTTATCGTAATTGAAATATAACGCTAACCAACATTTATAAGTAGCTAATTCCATAACTACCGGGATCTCAGATATTTATGGCCACCCGGTACAACTTTCTTTAAAAATGATGACGTCATTGTTTCTATAGCAACTTTAAAGCACTCCAGTGTTTTAATGTTGAGATTTTACACGCTTTTCAGTTTTTTAAACAGGTATTATGATGCAAGTGTAATAAAAAAGCCTAATAAAATATCTTCAAGTTTCAAACAAATAAAACTTCACTCCTTCAATTTATTTATTTATTTTAAATTTAAATTGTATAATACGGATGTAGGTTTGTAAATCCGTAAATTATATGACCCGTAACAGCGCTATGCCAGTGGCTGTCGGCGCTGTCGCAACGGACCGCACCGCATAGATACGAAATAAGCAAATTTCTAAACCCTAACATTGGACTATGATTTTGTAATATGCGGCAGCACTTGCCGAGAGCGTCAGCGGGGTGGGACGAGCGAGGGGTAAAAATACCTGACCGTCGTTTTAAGACACGGAGGTGAGATATCTTCCCAAATACCTCAATCAACGGTAATATCCACAATAAGATTGTTTTGCCAGACTACATTTTTGCAATAAAAAAACTATTGATGGATTGTGCAGTTATAAATTATTAACTACTGAACGATTCCTTTTAGAATAGTATAGTAGCATTACTGTAGTTTCACTTACGCATTAGTATATTACGTTATAAGATGGTTAAGTGCCTTCAGGGCATTTTTTAAGATATAATTGTGTGTCCAAATGGACACCCAATGGTTAAATTTGGACACCCAGTAAGTCTTGAATTGGACAAGGTAAAAATAAAAAATACACACTAAAATGCACAAAACATTAATTTATAATTTATAAAATAAACAATATTTACATTCAGTACATAGTACATTGAACAAAGAACAAATAAAATATTAAACATAAATATTAGGAAATATCAGTTTAAAAAATATAAACAAAAATATTATTAAATGCCTCCAGTTGTTTTATTTGATTGTAATGCGATATGGCCGCTTCTGTGGTCATAGAATGTGGCGATGTGATTAATATTGCACAAAATAGTTTTTGGACAATACCTGTGGTTGTGGTTTTTGCAACAATATTTTTTAGTTGGACACTATATTTACAGCCAACGTCTCTGGTGTCTAATTTTGGTAAATCACTAATAGTAGATCAGTTATCACAAACGCTATCAGCAAAATTACTTACATTGTCCTCTCCAAACAGTGTGTTTACTGTTTCTCGGCCAGCATTGATCAACTCTGTTGGGCAAGACGCGTCGAACAGCGATTTCATAGTAGAGATGGTGGAGTCGTCCTCCACATTTAGTCGCACATTTAAAAAACTGGTGTGATACATTCACACAACTTCCTTTTACAGTGATCTTATATTAGCCAAAAATTTTATTTTAATTTTTTAAGAATTCGTCAAAAATTTTACAAAATTACAAATTCTACAAAAAACGGTACAAAATAGGGCGTTAGTGCAAGAGACAAATTTTCTCTAAAACTCCAAGCTGAATTCAAAAATGTAATAATATACCAGGTGTTCTATTTAAAATAGGAGTTAATAAAAAAAAACAAAAGAAACCCATTTTAGAAGTATTCAACTGAAAAATCACCTATCTCACGTGAATACACAATACACAAGTTTGAAAAAAATCGTTTGAGCCGTTTTTGAAAAAATTCAAAAACACTGAAAAATCACAAGAGTAAACACCTACTTCCGGTTATGCGATTTTCTTCGAAAGCTTGCTGTCTCGTCTACATCGTACACAAAACTTATACCGGGTGTCCATTCTCAAAGTCGAACATAGGCATTGAAATAATAATTTTTTTTGTAGATAATTTTAACAGACGTTGACAGAAAATACCTGATTTACGACAACTAATTACCAATTTTTTTGACAAATGCTATCGAACTTGAAAAGCAAGGCATGGCATATTTAAAAATTATTAAGTTTTAAATTGATATTTTAAAATAAAAATCGCATCTTGAATATTATTATTGGTATCATTTGATGCGTAATAATTTTATCTTTCCATTGATACCATTACCTTGTCTGGAAGTTGAATTGGCGAGCAGGAATTGGCAAAACCGTTGAATACCATGGTAATCGCCTATGTTCGACTTTGAGAACGGACACCCGGTATATGAAGTTTCAACGCCATACCTCTTGTCGTTTTTGAGATATTCTGTTCACAGACAGAGAGACACACAGACAGACAGACACACAAACACACAGACCAATGAAAAAAAATATGTTTTTTGGGTTCAGGGGACTCTAAAACGTGAAGATCTGTTAAAAACTCAATTTTTGGGGTGAATCCAATACTCCTTTATTGTAAAAGGAAGTAAAAATAATAAAAACAGTGACGATTTTTTCTCTTACTGGCAACCATAATCGTCGATTTGTGGTGACATACTTATTTGGAGTTTTTCGTTGGCTGTTTCCTGCATCGCCATCCTCAGAATCCTCTATATTCTCAATTGCTAACAATTTTTCTTTTTTGCCACCTGGATATGGCCCACTATGAATAATTTCCAATTTTCTAATGGCATTTTCTTTGACGCTGATATCTGGTAAAATAATATAGCTTTTTTGGAAATGTTTTTGCAAATCTTGCACTACAGAGCCTATGTCTGCGATTAAGCAGGCTCATAACGTTATAGTTATGACTATGAGAATCCGTTCGTTTAATGCTAGTAGCTCACAAAAAAAAACTTTTTAGAGGTTGGACACCTAGTAGCAATTCCTTAAAAAATGCCCTGAGTGCCTTAGAACAGGCCGAAAAAAGTTTTAGAATAAGGCTCGAAGCGCCAAGCTCTGCTTTTTTTGAGGACTGTTCCTGTAAAGCACTTAACGATCAAGTCACGTATAACATTTTTTGCGCTATCAACATAAAAAATACGGTTGAATATGACAAATATATTATTGTGTGCCTAAATAAAGTGCGTGATTGTTGTTTCTATAGTAACTAAATGAAAGTATAATCAAGCAATAATGATCGGTTGTACTGCTAAAGAATATTCTCGTATGCATTATTATTATTATTAAATTAAAAACAGATGGAGGGCAAGTGTTCTATGAAATTCGTTAAAACCAAAATAAACGTGTGTATATCTAGCAGTTCATTTCAAAAAACTCTCGGATGTTGTCAAGGGAGCCGTCAAATGCTATCGGTCTAGGCTATAAAAATATATCTATCGGACTTGTTGCAAAGCTGCTCGACAGTTGCTGCTAGACCGGTTTAGGAAAAAGAATGTAACAGTTTTTGGAATTGAAAAATTTGTTAATTCAACTCCTGGCAGCAATCTTGAATCTGATGTTTTTAAAGCATCAGTGGTACCTAACATTTGAAGTGGATGACATCGATGTCAGAAACGCTGAACATCAAAGGAATAACATAGATGAATCACTATTATAAGCTAACAGCTGTTTTAATAACTATATAGTTATACCAATGGAGCCAAAATTATATATCGAGAGATCAAAAAAAAACTGTTCCTCAGCGGGCTGTGGAAATTCAACGTATGAATAATGTGTTGGTGGCACTGTAAGTCTATGTCAAAGTTGAGGTTAGCAGGTTAGGATTTGCGTCATAACTGACGGAAAACCTAACCTGATAACCTCGAATTTGACATTGACGTACAGTGTCACAAACATACTATTCATACGTTGAATTTCCACAGCCCGCTGAGGAACAGTTTTTTTTTTATCTCTCGATATAACAGCAATAAGATAACATGAACAAGAAAATGACACGTATTGCTTGAGTAAGAAATAGAAACATAGTAGCAAATATTCGAGTAGACTTGACGCTTATTTTAATTATGACAGATGTCAATCAAACATGCCTACTAAAATAAGTTTTTTGTATGGTAATTTCTTTCTTACTCAAGCATTCTATTTTGTTGTTCATGTTATCTCATTGCTGTTATGTATAATTATGGCCCCATCCGTATAACATTTGTACACATACATACAAGGCACGAGAAACAATTACATTTGCAAAATCTTGTATCACCTAAACACATATGGTATCGGGTGATCAAATAAATTTCACCTCTAGTGTGCTGTGGCTCTATATAAACATCATGGACGTAGGAACCATATGTTGGTGGCACTGTAAGTCTATGTCAAATTCGAGGTTAGCAGGTTAGGTTTTGCGTCAGTCTGTGTCAAAACTGATGCAAAACCTAACCTGATAACCTCGAATTTGATATAGACTTACCGTGCCACCAACATATTATTGATACGTCCATGATGTTTATATGGAGCCACAGCACACTAGAGGTGAAATTTATTTGATCACCCGATATATCTGACAGCATTCGGGAAATTTGTACAGTTGTTATAAATAAAAATATTGTGACAGATAACTGTATACTACTATAGTGTTATAACTGTTAGTATAAACTATATTAGAATATACTTATAAATTAGTGCAGCGATGTAAAACACGTCTATTTGGGAAGACAGAATTTATTCATTGTTTACAAAACTTGTTCATATTTACAAAAAATAGGTAGGTAGGAAAGCTAGTATAACTCCGTATAATATCAGAATTATACTTAGCTATAAAACCTCCTGGATCTTTTCAACCATCCCTAAATCTATTAACAATGAAGTATAACATATAACAAAACAGGTTACAGGAACAGAAACGAGAAGAGAAGATCAACCCGGGCTAGTAGGGGGGAAGATTGTGGGAAGCAGCAGCTTGCTGCAATCTTTGATGCAAGCTGAAAAGAAAAAATAACAGCAAGCATGTGCACAACAAATTAAGAAGCACCAAACAAATGAATACATGAAAACTTGGAAGCGTTAACATATTATGGAAATAGATTGGTTTAAAGCGCTCGAATCTTACAGTCCTGAGAATGCCTTCCAAGATCATGTACTTATTTGTACGTTGCAGAAATTTAAATGGGCCTAAATAACCCTGTTTATAGCTCTTTGTGTGGGTGTCATTCCGAAGGTACTTCTTCTTTGATCTAAATCTAGCCGATAGTGTGTTCACAGTAGCGCTGGGCAGGTGGCTAACCTCATCCATCAATAGAAGGTGAGATCCTGAAGTGTTAAATGATTGTCAAGAGTAGGTAGAGTATTACAACCTGGACGGACAGCTTTACATGTCCTCTGAAATTGGGCAAAGTGTGCAAGGCAGTTGCCTCGGACACATAAGCCACACTTGAAGTTTTAAAATTTATACAATTATAGTAATTTATGGTAGAAGTGTGTTATATTATAAATAATCCATGAGACAAAAGATGAGCCCTCAAAGCCGTCAAGCCAAGAGGGGTATTTTCTATACCTACCACACATGTGCCATACAAAATTTTATCCAACAACTCAATAATTACCAAAAAAGCATCAATTTTTTATTGACAGTTATGAAAAGTCAAAGTGACTAATTAATTGAAAATGAGCTCAAGTATTTATAAGCCACGGGAGTGAGTTAAGAACTTGTAAGTCACTTGTGGGCTATTTATTATAACGGTGTTCAGAGTAATGTGCGTTATAATGTAAACAAGCAAAATAACCCACGGTGTCGAAGGCAAATTGTGTTATGATGTAAACTAACTAGTAGTACTAGCCCAGTTTACTTGTTTAAAACAAACTAGTAAAACACCATATTACTATTGAGTGTTGGATAAAATTAGTTATTATTTGCATATAAAATAAAATTATTAGATCTTACAAGGCCCTTTTTGGTCATCGTATCTCCGTTTTCTTTGTGCTTCTATAATGTAGTCAGGATCAACACATTTGATTCCTCGTTTTAAATTCCCTCTTACTAATTCTGGTAATATACAAAACTTATAAAATGTTATCAATTTTTCCAGCATGATTCCATTCCAAAATGCTTCGTCCCTTTCAATTTCCTCTATAAACAAAGGCTGACTCTCGTTTATAAAAACAACAAAATAACATAGCTCCTTTTTAGAAATGTTTAGCTGTCCTTGTACCTGCAACATGGGAAATAGTATACAAGTTATGATACAAGATCGGTAAGTGCCTTATAACAGATCAACAAAATGTTTGAAAAACGAAACCAGAAAGGTGACATTTTATTTACTGTAAGCACTTAGCGATGAATATCGTACTACTGCATTGTTGGTAGTAGCACTGTAAAGCTATGTCTTATTCATAATTTTCAGGTTAAGTTTTGAGTCAGTCTGTGTCAAATAACAAACAAAACCTAACCTACGAACCTCAAATTTGACATAGACTGACAATACACTTCAGTACTGCCAATACACTTCAGCACTGTCAAAAGTATATCACAAATCATAGGCGACTAATTATAAATTTATTTCGCGACATATTCTGACTGTGCAAACTATTTAGGCATAAGAATTGCTACTGTAAGATAAAACGTCGTATATCACACGTGAGCGAAATGCCATTATAAGCTTGTGAGAAATTGTATCGCTCGTGCTAGGGCACTCGCGATTCAAAATTTTCACTCGCAAATAATGATGCATTTCTCTCACTTATAATATAATCAGTTATAATATCACAAGAGCATAGAGAATAATCGATTATTTTCCGAGTAATGAGACGTAATCTGCGAAAAACCACGAGAGCGCAGCTCGAGTGGTATTTTAAGGATTACGTCGAGTTACGAGTGAAAATAATCATTATTTTCGATTGCTCGAGTGGTATTCGTTACGATTATATAATGAATAGACCGATAATAATAAATTATTTTATTTCTTAGGTTGGCACTGTTTGTGTTAGTGGCACTGTTTATGTTGGTGGCACTGTAAGTCTATGTGAAATTCGAGGTTATCAGGTTAGGTTTTGCGTCAGTTTTGACAGAAACTGACGCAAAACCTAACCTGATAATCACAAATTTGAGACAGTTATTACATCGTGGCTCTAGATTTAAATTATTATCCATTATTGTTGCTTTGTTGGACCCACCGAAACACCGAAGTGATTATACCACGTCGTCAAGGGTATATCCGTTTATCTATACCTGGTAACTAAGTAAAATTCTCAATTACTGTTGGCCAAATTTATGATGAGTTGTATAATCTACTATTATGCAAAGTAGATAAAATAGTGTATTATAATTACTTACTTGATAATAATAATTATGCGTCTTTTTTAAAGACAGTTTGTTATTTCTAAACTGCAGGCACAGATTAGGAATGGTTTTCGCTGCTTCTTCCAAGGATATGCCCAATTTTGATACTTTAAATAAACATTTTATTTCCACAATCGCGTTATCTAATTAACCCTACAACAAAATGAAAATATGGTAAAATAAGCTATTGTTTTGCAATGAACAGATTTTACCATCTGGTGATGCTCCTAGAAAGGGATGCTCTGAGTCTATAAATAATCCACTCTGTTCAATAGTGATTCCCAGAACTTCCTCTAGTAATGAAATAGCTACTGCTTCGTTCATTTTGCCATATTCAATAGCTTCTGAAGAAAAATTCTGTGGAGCTAAAATAGATTTTACTAGAGAATGGCATGAGGTGTAATTTCGACGTTTAATAACTGCACCAAAATTTGAAGCAGTTAAACGCTCAGATCGCTCTATTCTATACTGCGGATTATCAAATTGACCCACGGTAGCTTTTGCAATTTCATTGCTTCTTTCTGCTGTTACCTATAAAATATTAAATTTTTAGATTTATATTATAAATTGCTCTTTATTTCGAACCTCCAAATGTCTCAATTTTCTGTTACATTCATTTTTGAATTCTTGGGGACTCAATTCAGGCTCTAGAGCTAATGGGCCATAATCCGTATTCACCGTAGTTTTAATTGTTAATGGTTTGGTTTTTTTCTGGGATTTTGCATTAAATTGTAACTTTCTGTTATACTTTGTTTGCGAATCCATAAACTTTTTCAAGTATTTGCCTGAACTTTTTAGACATGCTCTTTTCCAAGGACTAGTGTGCCACAAAAACCCTGCAAACATACGCAACACTTACATATAATCTTATTATTTACAATATAAACTTACCCTCATTATATCTTAAAGCAGCAATATGGGACCTACTTTGGAAAGACGATCTCTGTATTAAATTTAATCGTTTTCCCATATTAAATCGAGCCAGTATACTCATAAAGACTTCAGCACGGTTATTAGTCTCATTGTCGATTAAAAGTGGCCCTTTTCTTATTACTAAACTTAATGCACCTACAATATAAAAATTATTAACATATAGCTCTTACATTTTCCTTTGAATAATTACCTTGAATTAATCTAAACAGTCCAGATGATCTGGCATTATTTAATCGGCTGTCAGCTGTGCTACCACACGTTGCACAGTAATAATCAGCACATTCAACATGGTGCTGAAAAACATGATACGGGCCATTTTCTAAATCCCTTTGAAGTGTGGTGTCTCCATGCGCATTATCACATATGGCTTTTTGTGCAATCTTTTGTAGCTCTATTATTGTTTTATATGATAACAATTTCCTTGCAGCAAGAGAAACATTTCTCTTGTCATTTTTTATACCATAGAGTCGTTTACCATAATTTTTTATAATATGGTTGGTACATTCAACTTTAATAACCTAGAAAATATAAGCTGTAGAAATATTATCAAGATGGAAACAGGTCAATTACTTCTTTTCCATAGGGAACCTTTTGTTGTATATGTACAGTCGTGTGCAAATAAATCTGAGACAGTGTTTTTTTCACATGCAGATTCAGTTAAGAATTGAAGAATATCTCCATGGATTTCCTGCTATCAGAAAGAGTTACATTAACCCTTTATTTGACAATGTTGCTCTCAAGCAACATTCTTTTCCATAGGAGTGATTGTATCTCCTGAATGTGCTGCGGTTATTGTAGGCATAGTAGCTCTCAATCAACATCCTTAGTCATCATTTAGTGGAGGCAGTAGAATTTTTCAGCGCAACTGTACACGAATACTTGCAGTTGTTTGAGCGGGATCGTTGTGTTCTAGGTTATATCTTCACGTGCAGGTTCATTTATTTATGTTTTAGTACAAAAGTGCAGTGATAATTTCAAATTGCGTGGCGTTTTATTCTAGAGGCTCAATTTGAGAGTATACATAGTATTTCTTGGCCTTACAGTGGTTTCGGGTATTAGTACATCCATTTGTAAAGTACGTTGCTTGTAAGCTACTTCGTCATTGTAAATAGGTACTAACAAAATAATTTGTATTTTTTGTTAGGGTTTTACAATTATGGATGTGAGGCTTTTTTATGGCACTAGTAAGAAAAAGCAAGTTATATTATTGCCTCCTGAGAATCCTGAATTATCGGATGCAGACCTATCAGATAATGAAGATGCCATTCTTGCACGAGAAAGTGATTCAGAAGAAAATTTCTCAGATGGCCTAGGAAGAAATCACCTGTTGCCTACTATGAGTGGAGGAAGTTTTGAAGAGGAAATCGATGTAATAATAGAGGAAACAGATATTGAAGACGACTTTGATTCTGAGGATGACTTACCTTTGTCTAGATTTATACGGGCAGTTGAAAGAGATGCAGGATGTACGAATAATAATTTTCAAATGGAAAATTTTGACTGGCAGAATATGGACATTCCGATTCCGAACGATGATGATAACGTGACTCAACATTTTGACTGTGATGAAACAACACCTCTAAATTACTTTTACAAAATTTTTTCCAAGGACATTATATCTATGATTACAGATCATACTAACTTGTATTCTACTCAATGTACTGGCGCATCTATTGGTACGAATGATACAGAAATACAGCAATTTATTGGCCTCTTGGTGCTAATGGGAGTAGTTGAATTTCCTTCTTACATCGATTATTGGAGTCAACAGCTTCGTTATCCAAAGATTGCAGATGTTATGAGTTTGAAACGATTTCAGAAATTACGAAGATATATACATTTTGCAGATAATAATGAAAATCCAAATTCTACTGATAGACTATTCAAAGTACGTCCTATTCTTGACTCCGTACGAGATAACTGTAGAAAACTAGAACAGGAACAGAATCAATCAGTGGACGAAATGATGGTGCCATATAAGGGTACCCGTGCAGGCAATTTGAGGCAATATATTCAGAACAAGCCACATAAGTGGGGCTATAAAATTTTTGTTCGGGCCGGTGTGTCTGGTATAATATATGACTTCATTGCTTACACAGGAAAAGGCATGGAAACAAATAACCTAAGCGAGGAAGAGAAACGATTCGGAATCGGTGGGCAAACAGTAATTTTCCTTTGCAAGAATATACCTCGGCCACTAAATGCAAAAATATTTTTTGATAACTTTTTTTGCACCTTCGATCTAATTGTGTACTTGAAACAATCTTTTGGAATCGGTTCACTGGGCACTTTGAGAAAGAACAGAATAAGGAATTGTCCATTCAAGAGCGATCGTGATCTTCAGAAAGATGGCAGAGGAACTATGGATTATTGGTACGACCCGAATAATAAAATTGCTGCTGTAAAATGGGTTGACAATAAAGTTGTCACCTTAGCTAGCTCTTTCGTCGGTATTGAACCAGTAGGTACCATCAAACGTTGGAATTCAAATGAGAAGAGAAAAGTAGATGTACAGTGCCCCAGAATTATACAGGAGTACAACAAACACATGGGAGGGGTAGATTTGGCGGGTATGCTAATCGAATTATACAGAGTACCACTGAAATCCAAGCGCTGGTATCTCAGATTGTTTGGATATATGCTGGATCTTTCTGTTATAAACGCTTGGCTATTATATCGTCGAAAGACTAATAAGAGCAAACCTCGCCTGAAAGAGTTTCGAGTTATGATTGCTGAAGCTCTAATCTCAACTGGAAGGTGTAAACGTGGCAGACCATCGTCAGAAAAAGTACCTACCAAGAAGAAAGCTGTTATCCCTGTGCCCGTGGAAGATGTACGTTATGATGGAACAGGTCACTGGCCAACTTATGGCAGCAAAGGACGGTGCAGACATTGTACATCAGGATTTTCAACAGTTCATTGTGAAAAATGTGGGTTGGTGCTTTGTTTTGTTCCCAAAAGGAATTGTTTTGTTTCATTTCATACAAAATAGTTTTAGAGTTAAGTATAGTTCGTTATTGGCAATGTAGCCTATAAGCAACACCATTTTTTTTGTAAACAAATAACAAATAAAAACTTTTGAGCATAAAAACTACTTAGTTAATATACTATACGTCTACTTATAGCTCAAAATAATTTTAGAACAAAATTTTCAAGGGTTGCCAAATAAAGGGTTAAACTTTAACAGGTACTGAAACCCGTAACTCTCTCTGATAAGAGGAAATCCATGGAAATATTCTTCAAATTCTTAACTGAATCTGCATGTGAAAAAAACACTGTCCCAGATTTATTTGCACACGACTGTACATAAACACTGGAATCACCATCTGCTATGAATTTTTTATACTTGAATCCATGCATATCTATACTGCTACAAAATCCTTCGACAATAATATTAGCCTCCATTCCAGAAGAAGATCCAGTCCAGTTCTTGAAACAGGTGTGAGATTTGGATTCTATGCCTTTGTTTTGGGATCGAGCACATATTATGCAAAATTTGTTGCGAACGCCTAAGTATAAAACCTTTCTTGTTGCTCGGCTGTTACCGTTACGGCGACTAAAAAGAAGCAAGCAAAGGCCAACGGCTTCTCAGCCGGAGCTGGTCGTGGGTAAAAACAAAAGACTGATAAGCTTTAGCTGAAAAATAAAATATGGGCGCCAAGTAGCTAGTAACCCAGCGCTTTGCTAAACAAAAGATACACTACGGAAGGCGCTACTAACCAAACCTGAAAAAGTAAAAGTAACGGCAAGGCACAAATCATATACGCAATCAAATAGGTCAAGGTAGTATAATTTTCGAGAACAGAAATACAATACACAATTAAAATACACACACACGATATCTCAATATACGGCTACCAAATCTTATCACAATATCTCAATAGGGAGACCATATCACAGTTTAATCAATATCAACAGAGGCTTGAGGCTAAACTCACCACAGTACAGCCAGATTACATATACAAGGGCATCAAGCAAAATCAGCGGGCGGGCCCAGAATTAATAAAATTTCACACAATATGTATAAAGTGCTAATTAACAGTATTAGTAAAAGATTACAAAATTGATATTAAATTTGGCCAAATGCATTACTAAATAAGCACTAAAAAAGAGCTCGGAGACTCGTGGCTCCGGCGTAATGATTAAATTGAAAGGTAAATTTAGTAGGTGGGTTGAATTTAACTGAACACCCTGTATGCAAGGTTCCTCTCGTAATTAAATAAAGATTAATTCACATTAGCGTCGCCGCGGTTCGACAAGATCTTGCGGTGGTACCACGAAGCGATTTCGCGAACAATGCAATGTACTCTGCATTATAACGGCCGAGGTGCGAGCAGTAATAATAATTGCTTGCAAAGCTGGGTAAATAGCATAATTCAACGGTGTAATTAATAACACTTAAAATCTGAAAAGGTAAACCGTCGTGCACTTGGCTTCACAATGTGGACATAATACCGTTACAAATTTTACATATACAACTCCGATAAAATTTAGCCCGAATTCGGTTACAACGCGATTCCGATAAAACTATTCCGAATTAAGAAGCACTTTCGCCTAAATGACCTACTTGGCTATTTACTGTGCGGAAGAGCTACCGCTAAAACTGATTCTTGCTGAAGGCAAACTCAATCATAATCGTGCAGGTGAGTTCATAGCTTTAAAAACACACAATATAACAAACGTAAGTCTATCGAGCACCTTGCAGCGTTGCCACGCAAACGGCCTAAGGGGGCACTTGATTCCCGAGAGTTCGAAACGGAAATATTAAACTGACAGACCTTTGGCAGTGGGCTTCTCTTCCGCTGCAGATGTTAAAAACAGGGGGGGGCCTAAGGACTACGAGGGGGCCAAGCCATCACCAGGTAGCTGAGGGGATGCCATAGTCAGCGAAACTCGTCACCAGGCTAGTGGCTACGTGACCACAATGCGACAGCTGCAATTAGCTCGGTAGTCTTGCTCCCAACGAGGAGAATTCGACAGGCATGCTACCGTCGAGTAAAAGGTACCGTCGAGTAAAAGCCGTTTCAGGTTTTCTACGGCTGTTCAACGCCAAAGTAAAAACATGTGCTTTGCTAGAGCGGAATCCCCAAACAATATTCGGGCTGGAATTCGCCAAAAATGCAACTCACAAAGCCTAATTCTGAACTTCCATGGAGTTCACGACACAAAAAGGCACAATTCCAGATTAGGATGCTAACGAAAAATCCTGGTTTAGGTACGTCATTAAAACGTAAATTTCGAAGCACCTAGCTCTTGCAGCACAGGATGGCGGAAAAATGTCAAGATGGTTTCCAAAACTGATAAAGCCCAAAAATCAAATTTCTGGGGAAAGGGAAAATGCATGAGGTGAAACCTACACTGCAGGGGCATTTGGACCCATAAAATCGACCGAATGGTTTACTTAGTTTGCAATACAGCTATCAAACGATCTGAATGCTCAAAGATAATGCAGGGAAAATCATACCTCAAGAAATACATGGTAAAAAGTTAATTTTAACCGAGATTAGGGCAAATAGCTAAAAATGAATTTTGACCCGTAACACGGCCTATTATAACTCCCTGCAATATTAATCAGTGGATAAAATAACGTATATTAAAATTTCAGTCTGTAGTAAACTTACAACTCCAGATGCTGCATTATAGTTGTGACCATAACTACGTTTAGACCATCCTCCATCTAGATAAACTGTAATCCATGGTATACCACCTGCATCAATTTGACCTTGTGCAATAGCTAAAGCATACTCTTCTTTACCAGCCTTTTCCATGTTCATGTACAGTCGTGTGCAAATAAATCTGGGACAGTGTTTTTTTCACATGCAGATTCAGTTAAGAATTTGAAGAATATTTCCATGGATTTTCTCTTATCAGAGAGAGTTACGGGTTTCAGTACCTGTTAAAGTTTAATGTAACTCTTTCCGATAGCAGGAAATCCATGAAGATATTCTTCAATTCTTAACTGAATCTGCATGTGAAAAAAACACTGTCCCAGATTTATTTGCACACGACTGTACATTGATTCCATCCACACCTGTTACACATATATGGTAGTAATAAATGTTTTTAGTTCCACGATAACAGTTTACCTTGCTTAAGTCATCTTGAATTGTGTAAAACATAGTATTTGAAAGTGGTGGTATATCTAACGAACTTAAAAATTCTTCAGTATGTTTGAAAGTGCTTCCTGTAGCAAAACTACCCCACACTGCTGCTGTGTTAGTAGTAGATTTAGGCTTCTGCGGGCTTTCCGTTGCACATGTCATGGTTTTTTCACACATGTTGCACTTGTATACTATGGTACTCACTAAACCACTTCGATTTTCCTTCTCAATTATTAATCTTTCAGAGGTACAACTTCTCGCATGATCTTCAGCAAGACGAATGGTTTTTTGCAATAAATATCCAATTTCCACAATTCTGTTACCAGTAATTTTAGATTCTTCTTGTGGCTCTTTTTCAATTAATAATTTTTCTGCTATAATTCTACAATAGTTATTTATTGTACAAGTGTAGAATGTAGCATATTAGTAACGAAAGAAAAAGTTAAACCACAACTCCCATAGGGTAGAGTGGTTAATTTTACAGTCTCAATAAATACAAAAAAAAAAAAATATTGTCAGCTGTGAAAAGTCAAAGTGAGAAATTAATTGGAAGTGAATCGAAGTACTGAGAGATCAAAATTATTTACTATACAAGCAGTGTTATGTGGATATTACCCACTAGAGAAAAAGTTTGGTCTACGAGAGTGGGTAATACCTTGCAACACAACGTGTGCAGTACAATATTTTGTCCATACCCCTAAATAAACTTTAAAAAAGCATCACTACCTGTTTGTTTCAACCTTTTCGGTTGCCAGGTGACACCAGAACACAGATAGCATTAAACATTATTATGTAAACTAAAACTCACTCGTAACGTTATGGTAATCAAAAAGTCGCTTGTGTGTAATATCAATACTGCGATTGTTAAAATTGCTAGTTATGGGGCGTTTATTAAGAGATATTGGATAAAATAAGTTTATAATTAAGAGTCGCATTTGATTAGTTTTATAAGTTTGGTAGTACTGAAGTGGATTGTTAGTCAGTATTACCAAACATAAAACAAATCAGCGTTGCTATGCTGTAATGGTTGCCATGTTGTAAAATACCATCTAACAAAACCATTTTGAATGTACAAATGTAGTACATTACCAAATGAAATGAGATGAAAATAATTTATATATTGTCACTACATCGTAAATAGTAATAATATTTTAGAACTTACTGCTCAAATTCTTCATTGCTCCCCCATGCAAGGTCAATTTCTTCTGCTTCTGTAGTAAGGTCTCTTTCATTTTCATCATCAGATTTCCAGAAATCTTCCATATCTTGTAACACGATAGGTGAAGG
The DNA here is from genome assembly GCA_940337035.1 of Agriotes lineatus. Lineage (NCBI taxonomy): Eukaryota > Metazoa > Arthropoda > Insecta > Coleoptera > Elateridae > Agriotes > Agriotes lineatus. Next base: position 24,364 of record CALNHX010004888.1, on the reverse strand, counting down.
CATCGATGAAATGCTGAAAATAATATAAAAATATTTAATATATACACTCAAGGTGAAAAATATTGCACTTATTTTAATGTCATGGGAAAAAATTGGTTTTGTTGGACATTTCTGTATAGGTATTTAGTAAAAGTTTTCAATATAAGTTGAAATGTATTGATAACAGATAGACGATATTAATAAAAATGTGTGGATTTGAAACTTACCCATCTTGTAGTTCATTGCTTTCCATTAGAGTAGCAGTCCTGCTGTCCTTTTCATATTGCGTGGTTGAAGGAGGCAATGTTTGGCTTAGATGTTCGTTGGTCGGGGCATTATCTTCGGTTGCACTTTTATAAAACAGTATTATACAATTTTACAAACTGTTACATAAATCGTCAGTTAGTGAATTACTCACCTGCTGTTATTTAAATTTTGACGCAATTTTCGATTTATCCACGACTGTTTAATTTTCATTGCTCGTTTTGTTCGGCTTCTACTACTTTTTTGTTTACTTAACCGTGGCTTTGTTCTTGTCATTTCGTTTACGTTTAATTTAGCAACAGAAAATCAAAACACGCACCTTACTAAACAACGCAACGTACTTCTCACCACGGCGTTATCCAGAATAGAATAACACGATGGACTTTAAAACTGCCTGCACGAAACCATTGAATAACAAGTTGTTTATTCAATGACGAAACTGACGAGTGACGACTGAATTAATCCTTACTAAAAAATTAAGTCTAATAAGCATTTCTCCCTGTATAGACGCATTGTGTGGGCCGAGAGTGTGCTGCGTGGAACTTTTACATACATTTCCGAGAGACTTATCAGTGTAAATTGACACCTATAGCAGTGATCGCATCCGCAAAAATCGATAAGGAGGAAACTAAATATCAAATGACTGTGTTGATCTTTGGTTCGTTCGTGGCCTTTCAATTTTTAGAGTAAGTTACGATGTGTGTAGTGTGTTTTTAGATACACCGGTAAATACCGCCAGCATGTTTTCGTTAAAAAGCTAGATTTTCAGTTAGCCGCTGTTGGTCAAATTTACCCGCCGAAGCAAACTACAAAAAAGCTAGAGTTAGCGGTAAAACCGCTAAGATGCAACACTGACCGTTTCAGTGGTTTGATCCGCAAACAGGCGTTTGCAATTTATTGAAAACAAAAATTGCCTAGTAGCGACCCCTTTCGGTTGAAGTTCAAACAAGTTTCGATGATATTACTTAGCTATGCAACCAAACAAGCATATTTAATTTTCAAGCATTTTGATACACCAACCGCCCTCTACAATTTATGTTGTGCGTAACACGGAAATTCTCCAACCTTAATACTCCCCAAAAGCTATTCTGGAAATTTCTGAAATCTAAGATTTTGTAGCTCGCAGTGTTTAACACTAGAATTTGCTACCCTAACTATTTTACGGATAAAATGTAAAGAAGCTTGTAGACAAAAAAATAATGCGTCCATTTTCTTTTTTTTAATAAAAATTGAACAATCAAGGAAACTAACACTGCTATTTTAACACAAATCAGTGGTCTTGGAGTTGTCGAAGCAAAGCTATTGTTTTGACAGATTAAATTTGCTCTCTGCAACGATTTAATAAGAACACAATTATTTGTAGGATTGCTACAATAACACGTTTTACATAATGGAGATAAAAAAGAAAATAATTTATGCAACAGTTTTTATGTGTGAAACTAAACAAACTGTTCCAAAACAGATTAAAAATCTGATGGGAGCATCAGCTTATTTTACAATTTAAAAGCAATATTTAAAAACAAAACTTTATTAAACGTGAAGATCTGTTGAAAACTCAATTTCGAATTTTTGGGGTGAATCCATTACTTCCTTTATTGTAAAAAGAAGTAAAAAGTTGTTTAGAATGCAAAATTATTGTCATTTGCAAAATTTTGGAAAGATTTGATTACTTTTACAAAACAGTTATTTTTCAGATAAACAATAATTGCAATTCCCATCTATAATTTATAATAAAAATTTAAACAGGTATTTACAGAATTTGTTTCTAACGAAAAATAAGAGCATTTAGAATATTAAGGTGCAGATTTTGATGTTGCATATTGCAACGTGTATCAGCAGAATTTTGTAGTTTGTATAAACCTGAACCTGAACGTCAACGCGAGCGGACGTATATTGCTCGAGTTCTCTGTGTATTAAGTTCTGAGTGCGAATTATTATGGTAACTAACAAGTGCAATTGTTGTGCCTCTACATTTGAGGCTCATCTTCTTGTTAAATGCTGTGTCTGCTTGAAAGATTTTGGAAATGCATGTGTTAATTTATCATCAACTGAAACCAGGGTTATAAATTCAAAAAAGGTTTCCTGGACATGCAAAACCTGTAAAGGCGTAGGGAACGATTTAAATTCACTTAAAGCGGTGATTTTAGAACTACAACGTGAAATTCAAGATCTTAAACTCCAAAGATCGGAAGATAACCAGAAGTCGAGCGACGATGCTTTCGAGGAAATGCTGCAAGAATGGGAAAATCGTCAAATTCGTAAGAAAAATTTGATTATTTTTGGAATTGCCGAACAATCTTCAAATCTTAGTAAAGAGGAAAAAATTGTAGCTGATAAACAGCAAGTATCTAAAATATTAAATGTTTTAGAACCGCAGTTTAAAATTGAAGCGTTACGCCCTATGCGCTTGGGAAATGCAACGCTGAGTAATAATCGTCCTCGACCAGTTAAGCTCACCTTTACTTCTGAAAAGTTTGTGCATGAGTTCATTAAAAACGCAAATCGGTTAAAAACTAATCACAACTTCAAAGATATTTCGATTGCATTTGACCGAACTCCTAAGCAAATAGAATATAAAAAAGTTAAGCAGCAGCTACTTGCTAGGAAAGATGCTGGCGATTCTACTTGTAAAATAAAATACGTAAATGGTGTTCCGAAAATTTTTTCTTTAAACTAAATGTGCCCTACAGCATCTGCCTATGCTATTATCAAAACGTTCGTGGCCTTAGAAGCAAAGTTCAAGAAGTTTTTGCAAGTGTAAATTTGTGTGAATTTAATTTGATAGCATTGTCTGAAACATGGCTAAATGACAGCATATTAAGTAGTGAACTGTTTCCAGATGCTTACAAAGTATATCGATGCGATCGGAAATATAATTTATCTAATCAGTCCAGGGGTGGAGGTGTTTTATTAGCATGTAAGAACAATATCTGTTCTGAAATTATTGACTTGTCAGTATTTTCAGAAATTTCCGCATATATTGAAATTGTTGGTTGTAAATTGTTATTTAAATCACGTACCATGTATGCATTTGTTATTTATATTTCGCCATTTGTTTCTTATGCAGACTATGAAGCATTTCTTGAAAAATTTGAATATTTACCATGTTTAGATAGTGGTGATATATTAATAATTGGTGATTTCAATGTGCCTTGTTTTATTCAAGATAGTACTGAAAAAAAATCTCTACTTCTGAAGAATTTCGAGAAGTTATTTAATTTTTCACAAAAAAATCAAATATATAACCATGATAATCGTCTGTTAGATTTAGTATTTACAAATTTTGATTGCAAAATTATTAATGAAACCGTTCCACTGGTTACAGAAGATATGTACCACCCCGCTCTTATAATCTCTTTCAATTACTCAAACAAATTTACAGATTTCTCTAATACTTCGCCGAGCAAATCGTATAACTTCAACAAAGCCGATTTTCCATCACTATATAACAGCTTACTGCAAGCTGATTGGTCGTTTCTGTTAAATATAAAGGACTAGCTGAAACCGGCGGCATATGCCGCATTTAAAATGTACGACGACTTTAATAACTTTTGTTGCACTAAAGAGAGTTTTATAAACACGCTAGAGATTGGCAGTAAGGAAAAGTTCCAAAAAATATTTTTTCAAATGGAAAGTCTCTGGAAAGGAAACGCTCGCCTCTGGAAGGCGTCCTAATTAATACGACGTTGTTGGAACGCAGTAAAAAAAAATTGCGGAAAGAATTGTTCTACAAGTTAAGAAAAGTGAGAGTTTTCCAGTGAATGTGAAAGTTTTACGTGAGCATGGAAGAATGACGTGACATTACAAAAAAAAATTCTTTTACACACGTCTACTATGGCAAATGCTACACCAAATACATACAATATATACAGTTCACATTTAATTATATATATTTATTCCTAATTCAGTACGTAAAACATGCTTAGAGCCATGTTTTTGATAACGGTGATAAAATTTAGATTACATTTAGATTTTAGTTTATTGGCATACATGTTTCACGTCAGCGTACAAACAATTTCCAGAGTATTTTATACCACATTGAATATTATGTATCTTCGGATGAAAAATGTTATTATTTGGCCTGAACGAGATCAGCTGATTAAATCAATGCCAGAATGCTTCAAGGTAGCATTTGGCAACAAGATTTCAGTAATAATCGATTGTTTTGAGATGAGAGTGAAAAAATCAAGTAGCCTTGAAGTACAATGTACTACATGATCTACGTACAAACAACATAATACGGTAAAGGTACTAATAGGCATCACTCCTCCTGGATCAATATCATTTGTATCACATGGATATGGTGGCAGAATAAGCGATAAAGGTCTAACATTTGTGGGATTTTAAACAATCTCTTGCCAGAAGATTTTGTATTGGCAGATCGTGGCTTTTTAATAAAAGACTCCGTAGGACTACATATGGCCACAGTGATTACGCCTGCTTTTCTAAAAGGGATACGGCAGCTCGATCCAAGGGATATAGAATCAACCAGGAATATAGCAAGCGTGAGGTAGTGCAAGTATATTGTTACAATAATTATCTTAATTATATCTTTTTTTCAGAATACACGTCAAACGCGTTATTGGTGTCCTTTGTCAAAAAAATACAGCTCTTCACGAAACGATGCCTATGTTCCTGGCAAAAAAGAAAACTAACGATGTTGCTGTGGTAGATCAGATATTAACAGTTTCTTGTGTAATCGTAAATTTATGCTCTCCTATAATTGTATAATTATGAAATAAATTGTATTAACAAAGTTAATCTAATTATTTTTACTTTAATAATCATATCTACAAAATTATTAAAATTAGTTAATTAAGGATCTAACGTTAATACTATCCACTACCATTTATTATCTAATGTAAAATTATTTGATTATCTTTTTCTGCATGTGGCCAATTAATAAAAAGCAAAATTACAATATCACATAGCAAAAATTATTAAATAGTACCTATACGATAAGAAACATAAGGATATTTCGAAACTATGTAAGTTACATTAACAATCAATAAAATTACACATGCTGTCTACACAACATAAAAGAATAATTAATGTCTAAATTAAGTATTTTTCATTAATTAACTGTGTTTGTGATTTTGACGTTTTGATATTTTGCATGGAGGTTAGTTCTATTAATCAAATTTTTCGCCACAAAAAAGATTTTGCGGTCAACGAAAAAATTTTGTAATCAACTCGTTTGTTAATGGGCGATTAATACTGTCAACTATTAAAGGCACTCACTCGCTATCGCTCGTTCGTGCTTTAAACAGTTTCGATTATTAATCGCCTTCATTACCACACTTGGTTAAATAACTATTAATGCATAAAGCATAACGGATATTTTGAAGCTATTTAATATTTATTTATTGTGACATCTCTAACAGGTGTTACCGTTATTACAAGAGATGCAGTGTAGATATATTCTGCTATATGCAGGTATGCATGCGTTATAGCATGTCAATTAAAATTAAAATAATCATCCTAACTAAAATAAACTTTAATCATGGTTGCAGAAGATGGATCGACGCCGTAACTTGCTACTATGACTTCCCGTACTGATTGGTAAATTTAAGTCTTAAAAATTTGTTACATCAATAGTTCATTTTGTTTCATTTTAGTTATAATACTTTTTTACAACAGATGCAAACATACTGTATGGAGCTGACAAATCAATGTTGAGCAGTATGTAAATTTGATTCACAAGCTTTAATATATCAGTAATCGGAATTCTGGTATAAAAAGAAGGTACAAAGAATAACTGTGAAAAACAAACAGGCCTAGCGGGTACTCTTAAAGTTAATAGCGAAAGCAGCTTGCTATCGTTAATCTTATTATTCCATAATTTATAACAAAATTTTAATGAATTTAAGGTACATAAACAATCAAAATATTTACATAACAGTACAAAATAACAGAATAACTAATGTCTAGATTAAGTATGAAAAAGAATTGCAATGGATAAAGTATAAAGAATATTTCGAAGCCATTTATGCTAAATAAACAATCAACATATTTACAAATTCTATCAACACAGAATAACAAAATAATTCTATTTATATACTGTTCCACAAATGTACTGGACCACCCATAAAAAATGTATTTATTACATTACGTCACAATATATATATATATATATACTATACAGTGTGTTCCCGGATAGGTGAAACGACTCTTGTGAAAGGTAAAAAATTCTCGATTTAAATTTTCATTTTTTGGGGTTCAGCCCTGCTTGGTTAAAGGCGAATTTCTAACATCATTTCAGTTTTGAAAAATCAAGTATGCCTTGGAAATTTTCAAAAAATCTATTTTTCTGTAAGGTAAAGTACCCTTTATGTGGCAAATACGACAAAAAGTTATAAAAAAAAGTTGTTTAGAATCAACATCTAGGCCCCTATACCAAATTTCAAAATCCGCGGTCAACTTTGATTTCTCACATTTTCTTTCAAGTTTATTTTCCAAATCAAAGAATTTTATTTTTAACAAAGTTTTTTTATTATGAAATAAAAAGCGTTGTTAAAAGTATTTGTTTTTCCAATAAAAATCTTTGTTAAATCTAAAATTCTTTGATTTGGGAGCTAAACATAAAAAGAAATTGAGAGATCAAATTTGGCTGAGGATTTTGAAATTTGGTATAGGGGCTTATGTGTTGATTCTAAACAACTTTTTTTAATAACTTTTTGTCGTATTTGCCACATAAAAGGTACTTTACCTCACAGAAAAATAGATTTTTTAAAATGTCCAAGGCATACTTGACTTTTCAGAACTGAAATTATGTTGGAAATTCGCCTTTAACCAAGCAGGGCTAAACCCCAAAAAATTAAAATTTAAATCGAAAATTTTTTACCTTTCACAAGAGTCGTTTCACCTATCCGGGGACACACTGTATATAAAAGCTTTTGTTTTATAGTATACTCATATTAAGCATATTTAATTTCACTATTCTCAAATATCATCTGAAGAATTAACAAAATCATATTAATAAAATTAAAAAATTATGAAACTATAAAAAACTATATTTCACAAAAATAAGAAGAATCACAAAAAAAGGTTAATTAATAGTTCTTTGAGTCTCTCCAGAACGTTTAAAAATCTTCGGCAACAATTCGGTATACTTTGTATGCAATGTGCTATCAATATTTGGGCAAAATTCAAAATTTTAAAATGATAATATTTTATTAATGGACTTACTTTTCTTTAAACAGATTTATGAAAAGAAATGCTTTTATAGTGACACAATCATGAAAAGTTACCACAAATTTCATGACTGCCCTTTTGGAAAATATTTTTAAAAATTGCACCAATATATGCAAATGGTCCAGTTCATTTGTGGAGCAGTATATTTACAGAGTTCACATAACCACTTTCCTTTAGGAATTTTTTTAATTGTAGGCATGCTGAATGGTACCATTTTATTCTACATTTTCTGTCATAACATTTTACCATTTGTTCGCCGTCGTCTGGTTTCCTACAGTGACACCATAGCTGCAATCCATAATTAAAATAGGTACATAACATTGTAACATATAATTCACAAAAATACAAACCTCTTCATCATATGTGCCTATTACGATGTCACTGGAAATTGAACCAACACCTATAGCTCGCATGTCCATGGGGATGTCGTCTGAACTTGGACCAGCACTCGTAGATGGCATATCCATGGCGATGTCACTACAACTTGAATCCAAACCAGTGGTCATAGATGGCAGAACTAATGTTAGAATCTAGTAATTTCCAAGTTTTGTATTGGTAACATTTTTGACATCTATCATATTGCCATTAAATTGTTAACCTTATTTAAGCTAAACGACACAATAAACCGGAGGCGTACTCAACATTGTGGTATGGCACATTTCAAAACAGAATTAACAACACACACAAAAATAGCGACAATAGCAATAACAGAATTAACAAAATCAACAGCAATTTTCACACTTTGACTTGCACAATATCGCAAGATAGTCCAGTTACATTAGACGGACAACCGCAGCATCTGCCAAACAAATCCAAGTGAGCTGAAATTTTGCATACACCTTTATTTTGACATTTCAAATAACATCTCAAAAGTCCCCATCGATATTGCGCTTGCGTTTTGAGTTATTCAAGGTCAAATGTCACAGAAATAAGTTTTTTGCAAATATCTCGCTTTCTATGGGTCGTATGACTTTTTTAGTTATTACAAAAAATGAAGGCTAGGAAATTCTCTACAAAAAAGATTATATGTATAGTTTTTTTACATACAACTAACCGTTCAGTAAATAACACACTATTAAGTTTTGCAGACGGGTTTTACTTCTTTTGACGATAAAGAAAGTATTGGATTCACCCCAAAAATTCGGAAATTGGGTTTTCAACAGATCTTCACGTTTTAGAGTCCCCCGGACCCCAAAAAACATGTTTTTGCTCATTGGTCTGTGTGTCCGTCAGTCGGTCTGTCTGTCTGTGAACAGAATAACTCATAAACGAAAAGAGGTATGGCGTTGAAACTTCATATATAAGTTTTTTGTACTATCTAAATGCGACAGCAAGCTTCTGAAGAAAATCGCATAACCGGTGTGAGATAAGTGATTTTTCAGTTGAATACCTCTAAAATTCAACTTGAAAATCACTCATCTCAATCACTCCACATTAAAAATGTAATAAAAATGTAAAGTTTGAAAAAACCGTTGGAGCCATTTTTGAAACACATCATACTTCCGGTTATGCGATTTTCTTCAAAAGATAGCTGTCGCATTTAGATAGTACACAAAATTTATATATGAAGTTTCAACGCCATACCTTTTTTCATTTTTGAGATATTCTGTTCGCAGACAGACAGACACACAGACAGACAGACCAATGAACAAAAACACGTTTTTTGGGTTCAGGGGACTCTAAAACGTGAAGATCTGTTGAAAATTCAATTTAGAATTTTTGGGGTGAATGCAATACTTTCTTTATCGTAAAAAGAAGTAAAACCCGTCTGCAAAACTTAATATTGTGTTATTTACTGAACGGTTAGTTGTATGTAAAAAAACTATATAGTCTTTTTTGTAGAGAATTTCCTAGCCTTCATTTTTTGTAATAACTAAAAAAGTCATACGACCCATAGAAAGCGAGATATTTGACATTTTACCTTGAATAACTCAAAACGCAAGCGCGATACCGATGGGGACTTTTGAGATGTTATTTGAAATGTCAAAATAAAGGTGTATGCAAAATTTCAGCTCACTTGGATTTTTTTGGCAGATCCTGCGATTGTCCGACTAAGGTAACTGGACTATCTTGCGATATTGTGCAAGTCTTTTTTCTATAAAAGTACGATTTGTTGTGATTCCTCTTTCGTCAAGCCAGCATCCCTAATATCATTTAATATGTGCTCAAAAGTTACAGGTGTATGCAAAATTTCAGCTCACTTGGATTTTTTTGGCAGATGCTGCGGTTGTCCGACTAAGGTAACTGGACTATCTTGCGATATTGTGCAAGTCTTCCTTCTATAAAAGTACGATTTGTTGTGATTCCTCTTTCGTCAAGCCAGCATCACTAATATCATTTAATATGTGCTCAAAAGTTACACCTTGTTTTAATTTGCCTAGAACACACAAAAAATTTACAGAGCGATGACAGTTGTAAATTGTTTCTTACTGCCATCCGCCAGCAATTTAGATACGATGACAAAGTGCGTCCTTCAATTTGGTCTTTCCACTGGTGAAATGCTGAAAAGCATGTATCATATGAATGACTATATTATATCAAATGATTTTAATGACCTACCTGAAGAATTCATTATACTCAATTTTCACTTTATGTACACTTGACAAATGGTTTCGCAAGTCAGCATAATTTGAACAGGTATACCTTTGAACAATTTCCGAGTGGGCATAAGTAAGATTTTTTGTGAAAATAATAAATGTAAATTCCAAACTTTATTACTTTAACCACACATATTACACAAACGGCAAAGATCGGTTACGTCACCGATGGCATCGGCAGCTCGGCACCACTCGGGTCAGAATATGCAGGGTTGCCAGAATGAATACATGCGCGTTTTAAAAATGTGTTTTTGTAGAAACGGTTTCAGAATGTACCAGATTCGTAGAATTTTACCAGGTCTGGCAACGCTGCTAATATCAAGACCACGCCCAAAATTCTAACTGATCATAGACCACGAGTTGATATGTTTGACCTTGGGAACTGTTCTGCTTTATTATAGAGTTATGATTATGATGATTATGATTATGATGATTATGATTATGATTATGATTATGATGATTATGATTATGATTATGATTGTGACACAGCCCTTTCTCTTTTTTATTCTAAATTATACTCTATATTTGATGAGAGTGTTCCTGCATTTAAAATCTATAAACGAAAATATCCCAAATGGTTTACATCTGAAATTATTGCAAATATTAAATTAAAATCAAAATTGTTTAGAAAATTTAAAAAACTGAAACGACATAGTGACCAAGAAAACTTTAAACAACTACGATCTATTATTAAAATACAAATTGATGCAGCTTATAAATCGTATATTCATAGTGTAGAATCATCAGTCACATCTGATTGTCGCAGCTTTTGGTCATTTATGGATTCTAAAAGGAAACAATCTAGGATACCCGGCATTATGCATCACAGTGAACTCGAAGTTAGATCTCCTAAAGAAATAGTCGATGCTTTTGCAAACTTTTTTAGTAGTGTATATGTAAACCGTTCTATTGACCCTTCTGTAAAAACGTCTCCCATTATCGATCAGTTCTTACCTATTTCTATGAGAAATATTACCGAGGATGAAATTATAAAGGCTGCTAAAAAGCTAAAAACCAGTACGTCTTCTAGTTTAGATTTAGTTCCATCTTTTGTCGTTCGAGACTGCATAAATGTCTTTGCGACTCCACTGTGTCTTATTTTTAACGCAGCCTTGCGAACTGGATCTTTCCCGACTATGTGGAAAAGAGCAAGAATATGCCCAATATTTAAAAGTGGTAATCCAGCAGAAGTTTCCAATTATCGTCCAGTATCAGTATTGTCAAATTTTTCAAAGATATTTGAAATTGTTATTTATAACCGTATATTCCCTTTTGTTCAAAACCAGTTATCTCTTCATCAGCATGGTTTCATTCCAAAGCGGTCAACTATTTCTAACTTAACGATCTTAACGCAATATCTGTCTGAGGTTATGGATCAGCGTGGGCAGGTTGATGTTATATATACTGACATGTCTAAAGCTTTTGATCGAGTAGATCACTCCGTCCTACTTAACAAGTTGAGATTATTTGGGTTTGATGAACCTTTAACATCTTTCTTTGATTCATATCTATCAAATAGGGAACAAATTGTTTCATATAAAAGGGTTTGTTCCTATACATACTTCGCTTCTTCTGGGGTTCCTCAAGGCTCAAATCTGGGACCACTACTTTTTCTACTATTCGTTAATGACCTGTGTAGTGTAATTCGATGTAATAAGCTTTCTTATGCAGACAATCTAAAAATATTTTGTAACATATCCAGTCTTGATGATTGTCTCTTGCTACAAGATGATCTTAACCGAATACAGGAATGGTGCATTTTAAACCGGTTACACTTAAACATTTCCAAATGCAAAGTTGTCTCATTTACTAGGAAAGAGTCATATACATATAGAATATCATTACAATGTAGATGAAGCTATTGAGAGATGTTCCGCTATCAAAGATTTGGGCATATTGTTTGATAACAAACTAACATTTCATCAACACATAAACTTGAAGGTGGCAGAAAGCTTGAAAATGTATGGTTTTATTATAAGAAATTGCAGAGACTTTAATAATCTTCATGCATTGAAAATTCTTTATTTTTCTTATGTAAGATCTAAGTTGGAGTACGGAGCTGTAATTTGGAATCCTCATTACATTAGTTACTCACTTATAATTGAGCGTGTTCAGAAAAAGTTTTTAAAATTTCTTAGATTTAAAGCTAACGGTATTTATCCACAGACAGACATAAACTATAATCAATTACTGAATACCTTTGAGTTCAACAGTCTTGCCTGTAGAAGAGTATGTGCGTTATTAAGCTTCTTGCACAATCTTTGTAACAACAATATTGACTGCTCAGATTTGATAACTCAGTTGAGAATAATAGTACCACGTTTTGAGTCGCGACAAGGTGTTACCTTTTATTGTCCAATTCCTAAAACTAATTTATTAATTAAATCTCCATTCTACTCCATGGCTAAACATTTTAATAAGATCAGTAACCACACTGACATATTTAATAGTTCTTTATCTGAACTAATGAGTTTATGTAAAATTTACTTTGGCAATTGATTTTGATTTTAATGTAGATGCGTTATAAATACACTTTATTACTGTGTTTGTTTATTTGTTTATTTTTTTATTTTTCTTTTATTGAGGTAGATTAGTTTACGGTGTAATCATTGTTGGCGTATTAGAGTATTATATATATAGTCATATATAATTTGTTTTTTATGTTAGTTATCTATGCATATATATATATGTATTTGTATTACTTTGTCCTATTATTGGGATATCCTGTTGGGCAAATAAAGCTTTATTATTATTATTATTATTATAATGGAAACATACCCTTTACTGCGACAGTGCAGCATTAAAAGCGGCTTTTAGCGCAGCAATTTTTTAATGCTGCGATGCCGGAAAAGCCATCTTAATGCGTCATAGACAAATTTTCTTATAGAAATTAGTATCTTATTGCAGCAACTTCCAGAAATGAAAACAGCGCCACTTTTACATTAGCACTACAGTCGCTTTATATACACTAACGTTAACAGTCTGGCCATATATGGTCACGATTCCCATTGGTGCCGCCATTTTATGTCTTGCGTCATTTTGACAATAAGATTTAAATTTCAAAAATGTCAAAGTCACATTTATTCAAATAGAATAAGTTGACATTCAATCAACAAAAATCGTTCAAAATGCGAGTACATAGTTAAAAACTGATCATAATTTTTAGAAACAACTAGAACTATAATTTATTAACGGTAAGCTGACAAGGTTTAAAGAAATTTATCAATTTCAAAAATTTTCTTCAGATATGAGGTATTGCTGTGCAGTCGGATGCAAACGCAAATATGAAAAATGTGTGCTAACGGAAACTTTCCTCAAGAATAGGGACAGGCGAAACTTATGGACCAAAAAAATTAATAGAGAAAATTGGTACCCAAATGGAAATTCAAGAATTTGTGAAAAGCATTTTGCAGATTGTATGTGTAAAATAGCACGAGTTGGTGGCAAAAAAGACTTAAGGATAATGCTGTTCTAACATTATTTACTTTCTCATCGTCTGCTTCGGAGCCTACAGCCATTGAAAATACCAATAACATTGGCCGTCCAAAAACTGATTTTATCGACGTTTACATTTTAGGTATGGAGTCTTGTGCATTTGACTGCAAAAATAGGTCTGAACATGGTATTAAGATGAAAAGCTTTCCTATAAATAAAAAAGCGAGGCTTGTGGTCAAACAGGTTAATCAAACATATTAGAATAGTTTAATAGTTTAATAGTTTAATAGAGTACATAACAGGCGAAGCCCAAATAGTACATAAAATAACAGGCGAAGTGTATATAATAAGTAATACAAAAATATAAACATTAACAAAAAATAAACATTAACAATAACACCAAATATTAAATTAAAGTTAACAATTTGCATTTGAATTGATGGAGCGGAAGATTAAAGAAGTCCACATACTGTGTGATATGGTTAACTAGAGTGGCCAAACGGTTGACAAACGAATGCTGCTCATAAGTAGACCGACAGGTTGGTGTACATAGTAGATCGTTGGTTCGAGTATGATAAGATGGAATGCGAAAATCGAAAAGGTACAATAAATTTGGGGTGTCTGTCAAGGAGTTTAGAACCTTAAATGCAAATATGCAGTCAAGGCAATTTCGTCTAGCCTCCAGCGATTTAACACCAGTGAGTGACAACCGTTCACTATAGGACAAGGAATGATGGTTTATGTTCATTTTGAATAAAATGTAATTAATAAATTTTTTCTGGACCCGTTCCAATCTATCAATATGACACTGATACCCAGGAGACCACACAACAGAGCAGTATTCTAGAGTACTTCTTACAAGAGAATTAAAAAGTAGCAACAAGCAGGTAACACTAGACATATCGCGAGTATTTCTTTTAATGAAGCCACACATTTTAAAAGACTTGTTTACGACATTGTCTAAATGAACAGAAAAATTCATATCGCTGCAGTAAGTTACGCCTAAGTCATTAACAGTAGACACTCTTTCCAGATTTGAAAGTCCGATGGAGTAATTGAACAGAATGGTCGACTTCTTTTTAGCGAATGTGATCACTTTACATTTGCCAATGTTAAGCTCCATTAAATTGTCGACACACCAATTGTAAAGAGATGATACATCTTTTTGGATATTAAGACAATCATGGATGGTATTGACACTAGAAAAAAGCTTTAAGTCGTCAGCGAAGAGCAGGCAGTTGCTATATTGAAAGCAATTGGTAATATCATTAATAAATATTGAGAACAGTATGGGTCCTAAATGAGAACCCTGTGGTACTCCGGAGGTTGCTAGATAGGGATCAGAATAAAATGAATTAACTTTAATAACTTGTAAACGGTCATGTAAGTAACTACCCAACCAAAGCAGTAGTGACCCATGTATACCATACAGCTCAAGTTTGTGCAATAAGACACAATGATCGACGCGGTCAAATGCTTTGCTAAAGTCAGTGTAAATGGAGTCGACTTGATATTCCTGAGAAAAAGCAGATAGAATAAAATTTGTATATTCGACGAGATTGGTACAAGTAGACCTAGCTTTGAAGAAACCGTGTTGGTTTATAGATATTATGTTTTTAAATGAAGATGATAATACATCAGTCACAAGAGATTCGATGACCTTACCTAAACTACAAAGTATAGATATTGGGCGATAGTTTTTCACAAGACTTCGATCGCCTGTTTTAAACAAAGGAATAACATGTGCTTGCTTCCATGCTTCAGGAAATTTTCCAGAAGACAGAGAGGCGTTGAATAAGATTGAAATTGGTAGAGCGAGCAAAGGGCTACACATTTTTAAAAGAACTGGAGGAATATTGTCAGGCCCACTACCTTTGGAAGCATCCAAGGATACCAGTTTGTGAAATACAGAATCGGTAGAAAATTGAAGATTATGCAGATTCACATTGTAATTGTTATAAAAACTCTCATTAACGGTGTAGGGTTGTCCTTCATTTTTGGAGTACACAGAACTGAAATAATTTGCAAAGAGGTCTGCAATTTCGTGGCCATCAGATGAATGTAGATTATCATGAAATATAATGTTTGGAATGGCAGACGAATTTCTTTTACTATTAACGAAATTCCAGAATGACTTAACATTACCTTTATTTACACCATCCTGAATAGTAGCGAGAAACCTGTTGTAGTCAGTTCTAATAGATATTTTCGACTCAGAACGAAGTTGCTTGTACTTCGCGACGAGAGCGTCGTCACTATGACTTTTTTTTATTGAATTATACGCTTTATTTTTATCTCTTATGAGGCGTTTTGTCTTTGAGGAAAACCATTTTGGAAATGTATCTGACTTGCAAAAACGTTTGGGTGCAAATTTATCAATAGCATCGTATAAGATGCTATAGAACAAATCGACTGAAGAATTAATATCATTGCTTAATATCACATTCCAATGTATGTTAGAAAGATAATCGTTTAAACCTACATAATTACAGTTTTTAAAATCATATTTCCAGTGATTGGCAGTAATTAAGTTCTTATACTTCACAGACAAGGGATAATTAAAGGAAAGTGGAGGGTGATGAGCATCTGGAGGTAATAAATAAAAGTCGCTAAAATCTACAGCTAAGCGGTCAACATTGGAAAAAATCAGGTCCAACACATTATTGTTACTGTTTCTAATAGTGTTGAATTGATGAAGATCTAAAAATGCGAATGTATCGATGATGCACTGTGCTCTCAGACTTACTTCGCCTTCAGCAGCCACATCGCCGTCGCTATTGGTCGTCCAGCGAATATTAGGGAGATTGTAATCGCCATAAACACAGATGGGAGCACCATGGAACTTTTCCATAATCTGCTCAGTCGATCTAGAGTGATCACGATACACATCGATGTTGGATAGAGGTGGTACATAGATACAGCCAAAAACGTAAGTAAGATCGTTTGCGTGTACACATGCCCATACTTCTTCAAGTTCTGCGTAGTTACTGTCAATTTTAATAGAAGATAAGTTAGCACGAATTGCAATAAGTACACCACCGCCAATGGATTTTTTACTATTAAACGAGTTCCTATCCGTCCGGTAGACATTATAGCAATTAGGAAAAAGTTCACTATTAATTAAATCGTCACACAACCAGGTTTCAGTTAGCATTATAACGTCATAATCACAAGTTAAACAATTCACAAGAAATTCGTTAATTTTAGTTCGCATACCTCTTACGTTTTGACAATATACTTTAATAAAATTAGAGTTTACTTTTTTGTCGCGGGAGTTTTATCGATAATTCTTGGGATTCCATTTAGATACTTAATAGTTTTGTTCACTATTCCTTGACTTTTTAACTCGTTTAGCTTCTCCTTCAGATTTTTATAATAATTTTGTTGCATTTTAGTTTTATCGGAGGTCAATACAATGTTGTTCTGTTTGGTGTATTTTTTCAGAATATTTAAGACATCCTGTTTAGATTGAAGGGCAATCTTAATTGGTCGCACTTTTGAAGCCTCCATTTTTCCGATACGATCAATTTTCACATCAGCAAAATCCATGTTAACTACTTTAGATATAATTTCGGTGACCTTCCTGCGATCATCCCGTTTCTTTTCTTCGATCAGCTGTTTGTCGGACTCGGGGAGATTAAATATAATCAAGTTTCGTGCACGTTTTTGGCGTTCCTCGACCTCTGATATCAACTGCTCATCGTCGTTTTGGAAATTTACTCGGTTCATAGAATTTGATTCAACATGGGCATCTTTTAACGAATTTACCTCATTTCTTAAGTTTACTACTTCTTGTTTCAGCGAAAGAATAGTATCAACAACATTACATCTTTCGCAAAAGAAGTTTATTTTGCGAGTTTTTGATTTCAAACATGAGGCTTCCTGTCTTGATAGCCCAGCGCAGGTAGAGTGAAATGTTGTTTTACAAATATCGCAAGTAACTCCATCACTATCACTAGCAAGGTCGTGTTTGCACAAAGAACACAGTGGCGGCATAACTGAAATTAACCGGAATATACAGAAAAATTACACTTCTTAAAGAACGACGTTAACACGCGTCCACTTCTCACGCTTAACAGAATAACATAAAAGGTATGAATAGAATCTAAATGTAAAAGCATTTTATATAAATAAAATGCATATTGTTGATGTAAAACATATTGCAACTTTTAATCAATTAGAAAAGTTTATTATATCCAAAGTTATCGGTGTTCGTTTAAGAATAGCTGAAACGAAAACGAAAAAGCAAAATACACAACAAAGCAAATACAGTTGTACTTCTGTGGCAATGCACAATGTAGCCCATATAAATTAAGTGGGAAGTTATGAAAAGTAATTTTAAGCGTATTAGACTGTATGCTCAATGTTTTATTAGTTTTGGGATCACTTTAAGTTCTGTAGAATTATTATTATTTATGTGAGCACTAACTGTAAATAAAATTTATAATATCTCATTGATACGACATTGTTTGTTTTACTATTTAGTCATATATTTACTTATACTAAGCACTTATTTAATTAAACTATTTTCCAACACTAACCCCGCCACTGATTTTGGCCCGCCACTGGAGGCGGCCATATTCTGTCGTATGTCATAAGTGACATTTCATATGGCCAGACTGTTGAATATAAAGGGACTGTAATTAGCACGAGATGGCGGTGCAATGCGCTTCGGGATAGAGTTCCTATATATGAAAGAGTTGGGACATGTAGGGTGACTTGTTTTGGATCCACAAACCATGGAGTACCTGATTTTTGCCGATTTTAAACTTTATGCATACTTCGTTCAAATGAAACAAATGAAATATATCTTTGCTACATCACATGGTCCTTGATTTGTGGATCCAATGGCTCAACTCTTAGTACATATAGGAACTCTACTTCGGGATAGTGTACCTGTATAATACTTTAGTAAGAGTAGGGCAAACAGCGAAAAATTTTGGATCATTTTTTCATAGCTACCAAGATTTAATGATATATTGAAAAACAAGGTTAGTAAAATTGACACACCAATTGTTAGTTTTATCAAATTCAAGGTTAGCAGGTTAGGTTTTGCGTTAGTCTGTGTCAAAACTGACGGAAAACCTAACCTGCTAACCACGAATTTGATGAAACTGACAACTCGTGTGTCAGTTATACCAACCTTGTTTTTCAATATATCATTAAATCTTGGTAGCCATGAAAAAATGATCCAAAATTTTTCGCTGTTTGCCCTACTCTTACTAAAGTATTATACAGGTACACTACTTCGGGATACAGTCCCTTTATATACAACAGTCTGGCCATATGAAATGTCACTTATGACATAAGACAGAATATGGCCGCCTCCAGTGGCGGGTCAAAAGCAGTGGCGGTTAGTGTTGGAAAATAGTTTAATTAAATAAATGCTTAGTATAAGTAAATATATGACTAAATAGTAAAACAAACAATGTCGTATCAATGAGATATTATAAATTTTATTTACAGTTAGTGCTCGCATAAATAATAATAAATCTACAGAACTTAAAGTGATCCCAAAACTAATAAAACAGTGAGTATACAGTCTAATACGCTTAAAATTACTTTTCATAACTTCCCACTTAATTTATATAGGCTACATTGTGCATTGCCACAGAAGTACAACTGTATTTGCTTTGTTGTGTATTTTGCTTTTTCGTTTTCGTTTCAGCTATTCTTAAACGAACACCGATAACTTTGGATATAATAAACTTTTCTAATTGATTAAAAGTTGCAATATGTTTTACATCAACAATATGCATTTTATTTATATGAAATGCGTTTACATTTAGATTCTATTCAGACCTTTTATGTTATTCTAATATGCTCGATTAACCTGTTTGACCACAAGCCTCGCTTTTTTATTTATAGGGAAGCTTTTCATCTTAATACCATATTCGGACCTATTTTTGTATTCAAATGCACAAGACTCCATACCTAAAATTTAAACGTCGATAAAATCAGTTTTTGGAAGGCTAATGTTATTGGTATTTTCAATGGCTGTAGGCTCCGAAGCAGACGATAAGAAAGTAAATAATGTTAGAACAGCATTATCCTTAAGTCTTTTTTGCCAGCAACTCGTGCTTTTTCACACATACAATCTGCAAAATGCTTTTCACAAATTCTTGAATTTCCATTTGGGTACCAATTTTCTCTATTAATTTTTTTGTCCACAAGTTTCGCCTGTCCCTATTCCTGAGAAAAGTTTCCGTTAGCACACATTTTTCATATTTGCGTTTGCATCCGACTGCACAGCAATACCTCATATCTGAAAAAAGAATTTGAAATTGATAAATTTCGTTAAACTTTGTCAGCTTACCGTTAATAAATTATAGTTCAAGTTGTTTCTAAAAATTATTATCAGTTTTTAACTATGTACTAGCATTTTGAACGATTTTTGTTGATTGAATGTCAACTTATTCTATTTGAATAAATGTGACTTTGACATTTTTGAAATTTAAATCTTATTGTCAAAATGACGCAAGACATAAAATGGCGGCACCAATGGGAATCGTGACCATATATGGCCAGACTGTTAACGTTAGTGTATATAAAGCGACTGTACTTCGGGAAGACGGCAAGTTTCAACTAAATATGATAGTGGCGCTGATTTCAGATCCAAAAATTAGGTGGCATTAAATATAACTCCGCGTGCAGGGCAGCGGGCAAGATGGTGCCATACGAGTATTTGACACTCAGTTGTGGTTTGCTTCTAGAATGTAGAAGCGCGCTTTTAAAACTATGAATTCGTATTATGTGTATCGCTATTTTAACGCATAATTAATAAAACGTAGTACAGCGTGATTACTAAAAAGTGGGGAAAGAGCGGGACATTTTGAATTAAATCCTAGTAATATTTTGCTTTCATGTTTCTCGCTGGTGTATCACCCCAACTTTCTGGTTACAAGTTTTGACAGATATGTTTTATGGGTTAGAATATTGAATAATTTTATTTCATTTTTCTTACAGCATTTGTAATACGATGGTTATTAGGAAAGAGCATGATGCCTTTAATTTAATGGCTCATTATTGTTACTGCTCATTTGCTGCAAATTATTACTTATAAAGCTATAAATTTTTGGAATTATTTAGCCACCACTGGTACAATCAATTCTAGTGATAGATCTTACCAGTAATAGTTAAAACCTATTCGTACAATGTGTTGCCTACAATACAATCCCCAGGCAATTACGCTCACACTGTGCTACATACTTTCTAACAATCTATGAATTATCATGGCATCATTATTTATGAATCATGTCTTGTGACGCCTTGACATTAGGTTTGTTCGTTTGATGAATTAATGCTGCACTTTTTACACGTTCTGCAGTAAATGCGTTCGTTACATGAATTGAATTAGAATGCATCGTGTTCGTTGGTTGCAGTGCAGCTGCAGTGAACCTGAATTTCCTGCACGCCGGCAGCCCACGGTGCAAACAATGCAGACATGCGCACAACAGACACGGCGGTAAAAGAGCAGTGACAACTGATAGATTTATAGGTTAGAAAAGTTATTATATTTGTTATGCGCTCGTTCTCGTTAGTAGTTTTTCAATTGTAACAAAAATTGAAAGTTTAAATAATACAATTTACAAATGTGAGATGTGCGATTTTACCAATTCACAAACAGACCGTGCACATGCAAATGACAATGACATGACAATAATAGGTTATGTTATGTTCGTAAATTTCGATACTCAAAAACAGCTGATAGATTTGTAGGTTAAACTGAACTAAACTGAACTAAAACCGTTCGTCGGATACTGAGCTAATTCTTTGTATGTAATAGCACTACTCTGAATTGCTGACGTCACAAACCTGAACTGAATTCTAATTCATGCAGGATAAACAAACAAACCTATTGTCAAGTAACCACATAACCCCAAACTGCGTCTAGTTTACTTGCTAGATAGCATGTTTTTAAGCACTCGCAGCGTCGCAGCTCCAGTGCATCTCATGAGATAATTGAACGGAGAATGTTTTTATCGTTGTCGTTTAAACAAACGGTAACAAATTTGCTATACGAAATCAAAGATATGATTCGGTTACCTACAAATAGGCGAGTGTGTAACTACGTAATAGTATATTACATACCGAGGTGGGAAGTGTTTCATTACTGTCGAGAGATTAGGTAGTTTACCGAGACGGGTAGCGTCGAGGTTAACTTTATCTCGAGACAGGGATGAAACTTTCCACTGTGGTATGTATACTATTTTATTTGCAATCATCTAATTTTAAAAATAACTACAATTGAATTCTGAATAATAGATATCTTGATGTAGCTAATATTTTTGTTACCATGAAAACAACCCACTCAATGTTTTGTTACCATGGAAACACCCCACTCTTCAGGTATGTAATATTTTTCGGGGTATGTAATAATTTCCTGGCTAGTTTCAAGTAATCATCTAGTTCCCAGCTGCTGTCATGTCATGAAATTGACACATTACAATGTGATTGCGAATAAAAATTATGTAATATTTAAAGCGAGTAAAAATATGTATTTGCTTGTTTTAAAGCATGATATGCAGAACCGCAATTTCTGCAAATGTTTACGAAATATGAAAATTGCTTTGATATGATGACACGTTGATTGTGCACATTTCTCGATATTTTGGGGTGATGGAGCATAAATGCTGGGCTTAAAAAATTTGCAGGTAGGTTTTCGTCAGAGGAAGAGATTGATACCGCAGTTCACGATTGTTTTGAAGGAGTTCGTAAAGAAGTTGATTGGCAACTTTTAAACAGTAAGAGAACGGAATAGTCGTGTGTACTATTGCTGAAGGGAATTACTTTGAGCACATTTAAAATAAAAACCCAAAAAAAATATGAAACCGTTTTCGATAGGTATTTTAAATAAATTTAGCTTGACCTTCGTATTAACTAAATTAATCATAAAAATTTATACAAATATCAGATGTCATAACATAGCTAAATCTGTAAATTGTCCAGCAAATGAAAAATCTTTAAGGCAACATTTAACGAAGACGATTACGTTTTAAATCAATAAAATGATAAAATAAATGATGGTTTCTGTTATTTTTATATATTGATATGTATGAAGACATGGTCTGCAATATAACAAATTGTGTGATTATTATCGATTATTAATCATAGTTGTATTTAGTGCGAAGTTAAGGTTATATACAAAACGATAAGAATCAGTATAAGTAAATTGTGAAATTATAAACAAATTTATGTTATCATATAATATGCCCAGTAATAACAGTAGGTACTTACATAAAAGTATGAAGCAAAGGTAGGTAAATTACGATTCGATTTATTATAAGTATATGCACCGTTTACTACATATGTGATATTAAATACTAGTAACAATAGGTCATGTAGGGAATGTCTCAGTTTATAATTATTTCACACTGATTTTAAACTTTTAAATAACATAGTTCTTCCCCCTTTCAATGTTAATTGGTATTTTGCATAATTCAACAGATCATCCCAAGTGAAATTTTTATTCATAGACTGCAGTGCGAACATTTTAACTTACCAATTTTTCTTAGATATACAGAGTGATCCATTCGAAGAGAGATATTAATATGCACAAAAAACAGGAGTTTTACATTATCTAGTTGGCTTAGCCAAAGAATGGCCAAGATCGTGATATCAACAAATCCAAAGTTTTACGGATGTTCAAATAATTTACTAATTTACCAACACGTGGGCGGTGACCTAGTACAGCGGCACGACGCCGTAAGAGGCCACCCTACTTCGACATTGAACTATGCTCATATGCAAAAATGCCTCTTAATGCAGCAATTAAACCAGCACCAGCACCTTTTTGTGAGATCTGACAATCTGACATGTATATGTATAGTTTTGATTTGTCAAAGTTTATAACGGAGCCTAGGAATTCTATTTGCGATTATAGCAGCAGACATTATTGAAATATAGGTTTGGCCAGAAGAAAAACTCTGCATATGTTTTTAAAAGGATCCATTTTGACAAATACCAACATTAAAGACGATAAAACCTTTCACATGCTGCTCCGTTTCTCTATTGAACGCAAAAGTGGCGCTGTTTTCAATTCTGAAAATTGCGCCAATAAGATGCCAATTTCTATAAGACAATATGTCTATGATGCATCAAGAGGGCTTTTCGGGCAGCGCAGCGCTGCAATAAAAAAATTGCTGCGCTATGAGGTGCTCCTAATGGAGACTATTATAAACTTAAAATGTGATTATATAATTTGGTTTTAACTAGTTAAGTAGGTATTGCACTAAGGACAAATTCAGTTTATAATAGCCAGAACTACAATTTAAAATAATTACGGTGTCAACCAGTCAACATGAAACCTAACCTCATTGCAAAATAATAACCAGAAGTTCCTATCAATCTAGTGAGAATGCTTGCAGTCATTGGTTTTTCTAGATTGCATTACCATATGAATTCTATTTGCGATTATAGCAGCAGGCATTATTGAACTATAGGTTTCGCCAGAAGAAAAACTCTGCATATGTCTTTAAAAGGATCTATTTTGACAAATACCAACATAAAAGACGATAAAACCTTTCACATGCTGCTCCGTTTCTCTATTGAACGCAAAAGTGGCGCTATTTTCACTTCTGAAAATTTCAGCAATAAGATGCCAATTTCTATAAGATAATATGTCTATGATGCATTAAGAGGGCAAATTCAGTTTATAATAGCCAGAACTACAATTTAAAATAATTACGGTGTCAACCAGTCAACATGAAACCTAACCTCATTGCAAAATAATAACCAGAAGTTTCTATCAATCTAGTGAGAATGCTTGCAGTCATTGGTTTCCCTAAATTGCATTACCATATGCAAAAAAAAATGAAGTGTGGTCACCACACGACTTTCTTTTAATGCTTGTAAAAATTTCAATTTGCGATTTATCATTAAGTATACCTACTAAC
>CALNHX010004887.1:0-117949 GCA_940337035.1 Agriotes lineatus | reverse complement strand
AAGTCTCTCCGAAATCTAATTACCGATGCTATCAGAAATGAAAAATAAGCATATTTAACTCATATATTAACCCACAGCAATCCTAAAAGATTTTGGAATGACTTACACTGTTGTGGTATACACTCAAAGACAAAAAATCAGAATATTTTTGAACATCGTAAGATGATGTTAATGCAATTAATTCATACTCTAATTTAATTTAGGGAGTGGAGGTACTTAGGGTGAATGTGTTGAAAATGTATAAAAATACTAAACCAAATTTTACATCAAAATTTAGATTTACTGTTGTTTTTGACGATGATATTACTAAAATTATCTATTCCATTAAATCTAAAGGTTCTGGTAATGACAATAGAAATATTACAATGATACACTTATGTTACCCATTTTAAATACCAGTTTTAACTCATATTATAAATGTTTGTTTATTAAATTGTACATTTTCGGATGCTCAGAAAATGTCTAATATTATTCCAATTCCCAAAACCAGTAATCCGCAAGAATTAAAAGATTTAAGACCTATCAGCATACTACCTGTTTTATCGAAAGTTTTTGGAGAAATGCATTGAACTTCAAACTCGTGATTATTTAGAAAGGAATTTGTTGATGCCAAATTATCAGTCAGGTTTTCGTCGTAACTACAGTTGTTGTTCTGCACTTAACTGATAATACCTTGAAAGCATCTCACGACAGCCATATCACAGTGTTGGTTCTACTTGACTTCTCAAAGGCTTTCGATACTATCAGTCATGAACTACTTTATACTGTACTTCGCTACTACAAATATAAATCTAATTAAAGCTTACTTGAATGATCATCAGCAATATGTGTTTTATTGGAAGGCAGAGGCGTTCAGATTCATGTAGAGTGAGATTCGGTGTTCCTCGGGGATCCATACTAGGCCGTCTACTGTTCACATTATACTCTAGTAATTTATGTAATTATTCGTTAAATCGTCAATTTTATCAATATGCAGATGATACGCAGATTTACATGTCATTCAAGCCTTACGAATCGCAGGCTGCTTGTGTTGCTATTAATGATGATTTAAATTAGCTGAAAAGCTTGGCAACCTTACATTCACTTAATATTAATCCTTCGAAATCTACTTTTATGGTATTTGGTAGTTCAAACTCTAAAGGAAAATTTTTAGGCGATTTTCAAATAAATATTAACGGCAAGTCTATCCCTTGCAAAGACTCAGTAAAAAATTTAGGCGTCATACTTGACCATAACTTTGCAATTTGAGTTTATTGGCATTATTAGATCAATTTTAAATCATAATTCGTATGCGGGATTTGTGTAATAATCATCAAAATATAAACGCGGGCAACACACTTACAAATAAGTTTGCCCGTGCCAAGAGTCATCGTGCTGGTTGCCCTAGAAAACTGCCCTCGGGATAGTTTTCATTGCAACCAGCACTCAACCCTTGGCGTGTGCAAAATTATCGGTAAGTATGTGTCGCCCTTGTTATATTGCTATTGATAATTTTAAATAAGCCATTTCTTTACCCGACCTCGCAATTATATCAAGAAGCTGGTGTTCACACAGTCAGACAGCTGTTCATAAAACCCACCGTATGCAGAGCATACTTGGAAAAGCAAAGTAATTTAGTCAAACACGATTATTCAACCAGAGCTAGTGTAAGTCAGAAACTACATACTTCAAAAGCTTCCAAGACAATAGGAGAAAGATCAGAATTTTATCTGGCTACACGCTTTTTTAATCTTTTGCCTGGGTGATTGCAGAGTAGGCCCAATATTAAGTCTTTTACTAAACATTTAAAAAGGTATTTGTCGATAACGCAATGGGAACCATTTTACAGTCTTCTTTAACAAAAATTATTAAATATCATATACATCCATCTAACATTACGCATTTAAACAATATATAAAAAGTCGAAATCAACAGAATAGAATTTTCACTATTTAATCGGGCTGGATAGCCGGCAGTTCTATGCACAAGCTCTGCTTATATGAAACTGCTGGTTATTAATTATAAAGACATACATAGGTACTTTCAAATCGCTTACTTTCAAATGTTAATCGCAATTTAATTTATAGTGCACTGTAAGTTTGTTTTGTAACACTGAATTTTTAATGTCTTGATGTTCTTGATATGTATGTATATCTTTCTTATTATTAAATATTATTGTTTGTTTATTAAATAAATAGTGCTCTGAAAATGTTAGGTTTTCTAATACGAAATAGATTCAATTTTAAAAATACATCTACATTAATTAAACTTTATAATACTTTTATTCATTCGAGACTAGAGTTCTCTGTTAGAGTTGTTTGCTGTTGTGTAGTCTCTAGCATACAGTATTTATAAAAAGCAAATAGAAAAAATTCAGAAACATTTTATGCGACTTCTACATTATAAAGCTACTGGAATAGATCTGTTAATGGAACCTTCTTACATGCAGTTATTAAATACATTTAAATTTCATACCTTAGAAACACGTCGCTATATTTCTAGTCTTATTTTCTTGTAACGCGTAATTAATTACAGAATTGATTGTTGCCCTTCAATTTTGATGCAGCAAAAGGCACCAACATCAGTCTTTAGAAAACTTCTGAAGAAGCTGACAGCATGAGCAGCGAAACGTCAAGTTCAAATCGACGACCACGGCATAACCCGGAAGAACCTATCATTATGGGCAACGGCCGTGAAAGCCTGCATTCGACTATCTTTTTCTATACCCAACACTCGTGAACATTTTTTTTTTGTACAAACGTTAGTACTTCACGGTGTTGCCAACTGTTACTACATTTTCCACTAAAACTTGGTAACGTCTCATTGTTTCCTGTGTCTCATTGTTTCTAGTTTTCCCCTACATTTGCTATAGATTGAATATTACCCAATAATGCTAATTTAAGATCAAAAGATGATGCAAATGGTGAATTTGTATATTAAAATTGAAATGCGTATAAATCTGAATACACTGTAAATACGTTATAGAAATCTAACAGTTACTTGTAAGCGAAAAGTATGGAGTTTGGTGGAAGATGTGTTAGTGACATCGTTTGTTTCTTTTTGTTCATTTAAAGACAATGTTACATTGTCGTTATTTATATCTACTAAATCAGTATTATTATAATACTTAGGCATTTTTAATAAAGAAATAAAATAAAATAGTTCTGCAAATTGACGCTACCTGATCAAGTAAAAAGATAATTTTTTGCTTTTCACTTTGAAATTCTAGGTTGATTTTGATGCATAGCTAAGACCAAGTTGTATAAACTAGCTAACACAGAATCTCAAATAAATATAAGTGATATGTCATTTTGTAGCCCTAAGTCGTAAGTTTTGTTTGGCATAAAGCGCTGGCCAGTTACTAACCATGTGAGAGTGGCTGTTTTTAAGAAGTGGTCCTGTAACTGAGCATGACAGTTCTAAAAGAAAAATGTTTCCAAACCGCCTGGTGTCACAGAATGGAGACTTTAATTATCCAGAAAATATTCCAAATGTTACCGTGCCAGATGGCATTCGATGGGGTTACCTGGAGTCAGCAGTCTTTAGAAATGGTCCTAACGATTCTAATGTATTAAAAGACATTTTTGACAAGCTATTGTTGATATTCCTGCCGAAATGTGGCTGCTTAATTCAATACAATGGGCAGAAGTATGCATCAAAGGAAAGGCAATAAAATTTTTATAGTTCAACTTTCCTTCATTTTCTATCAATTCCTCTTTAATCTTTCTCAGTTCGTCTACAACGTTGCCTACTACCTCACTGTTTGCTTGTGTGATTATTTGTTTTTTTTTAAGTAAGAAGAAGTTATTCCAGCGGCGTAACTATCATATGTGCAGGGGTGTGCGAAGAACCTCAGCGCCGAATCTATATAGGCGCCGCGGTAGCGGAGTTTTTAGTGAAAATAAAAGTTTTCCTAGAATAGTGGTTCAAAGCGGGAACAGACTATGATACGTGAGCGCCACTGGGCTCTTTTGAGTGTGCAGTCTTTTCTCCTTTTGAGTAAATTAGAAGTTCCAGCTGTAGTGTGTGTTTGTGATTCTTAGATTTCATAGTGCATAGTGCATAGTAACACTATAAATTCAAAATTTTAACCGCAAATTTCTGACGATTGCCTCAGATACAGAGGTCATAGAGAGTGCCAAATTACTTCAAACTACGTATGAAACTGATCTCGATACCGGCTACTAAAGCAAATTGTACAATTTCGAACTTCGTACGCAACTAGTATTAAATCTTACTTATCAGTGAAGGAAGTGGGAGAAAAATGTCTGTCTAATGACACATCATTGGCTAGCTTTACAGATTTGTATACAGCTTATATCCTATTTTTTACATCCCGTCACTACTACCTCCACTGAGAAATTTTTTCTAAATTAAAAAACTTTTTGCAAAGTAAGATGAGCCAAATACGCCTTAAGAGTTTTGCATTACTGAGTAACGAGAAAGTAAGAGCAGTACTGTTGGTTTTAATTCACTGGTAGATATGTTAGCTTTAGCAAAGTCTCGGAAAAGAGAGTTTAATTAAAGTGCTATACCTACATATTGTAACGAATGCGAGAACGACTTCCAGATCGATCTAGAAGCAGGTGTGCGCGATGAGCACTGAACTCAATACTATAACTGGAATGAGCCCGCCTTGCTACATTTATGCGCTCGGTTGTAAGACTAGTGCGGCAATATAAGTTGGGTATTTCCACCTCTTTCTAGCTTGTATGCGTATACGGGGACTCGGCGACGACTCAGGTAAAAACGATTAGTTTCTAGCCGTGTTGCAAGGTAAAGGTGAACAAATGTGTTGCTCTGGTTAAAAGCAGAAAAACTGACTTACTGATACACATTTTTTATTCAACTTAATTACGAACAATGAATTACTGCTTGATAACGATTAATAAAAATAAACAAATGCTTCTCGTTTTATAAATATAAATATGTATTGGCTTTTATAAAAATAACACTATAAAACAATTATTTTATAACGACCGGAAGTTCTTGTAGGAACCTTACTAAATTTTATTCTTCTTAAGCGTCTGTAAGTTGCGTGAAAAGAGACAAGTAAAAAAAGCATTTGTTTATTTTCATTGTTTACTGCAGCTGTACAAATTCAATCTTAATTCTAAATATCATATTATATATACTGCTTCACAAACGAACTGAACCACCCATAAATATTGTATTGATTACATTACGTCATAAAATATATATAAAAAAGCTTTTGCTTTATAGTATACTCATATTAAGCATATTTAATTGTACTATCCACAAATATCAACTGAAGAATTAACAAAATCATATTCATAAAATTAAAAATAATAAAATTATAAAAAAACTATATTTCACAAAAATAAGAAGAGTCATAAAAAAGGTTTAATTAATAGTCCTTTGAGCCTCTTCGGAACGTTTAAAAATGTTTGGCAACGATTTGGCATACTTTGTATGCAATGCGCTATCAATATTTGGGCAAAATTCAGAATTTTTAAATGATAATATTTTATCAATGGACTAAGTTTTATTTAAACCAAATTATGAAAAGAAATGCTTTTTATAGTGACACAATCATGAAAGGTTATCAAAAATGCCACGACTGCCCTTTTGGAAAATATTTTAAAAATTTCACCGATATATCCAAATGATTCAGTTCATTTGTGGAGCAGTATATTAAATTGAAACGATTTTATACGTGATAAAATAAAATAGTTTTATGTAGTTTTTGTCTTATTGTTGATTTGTCACCTAATATTTGTATGGTCCTTTTTTTTGCATGCGTTTGAATACGTATCTTTGCGTATACATCTGCAATATACTTGATTATTTGGACTTCGTGAAGGTCCTCATTGATATCTACAACTGGATGTGAAGGTACAAATAATGAAGTTATCCGAGAGAAAAAATTCTGGTGAACCAACCGTACTATTCTACTTTTAAATCCTGTTTTCCCAACGAAACCTGAATAAATTTCTGCCCTAAAAACCATCTCAGTATATTTGACAATCTCAAAAACTGTTCGTGATGGAAAATATAGTTTTCCTCGAGATACAAATTTTATCATACATGATCTGTGACCGTATTGCCATCGAATCAAATATTAGAGCTACTTCTTTCAAATGATCAGATTCTTCAGCTTTCTTCTTGAGAAACTCGAAGACTTCTGTTAAAAAGCCTACATTACAATTTACAGAAGCTAACCACTTCCTCAAAGTTGCACTATGGGGTAGATTTATTTTTTTACGTAAAAATGAATATGCCTTTGGCGAGTAAAAATTCAAAGTTAGTGCAAATTGTTTCATTTCGTCAGTATAACGTTTTTGGCTACCAGAATTTACTTTAGAATTTTTTAATTCATATTGAACAATTGAAGGGAAAACCCTTCAAAGTTATTCATTAGTACTTCTTGTATACTAGTTGAGCACTTATTGTTGGCTTTTAAATGCTTCACCAAATCCTTCATAGATTTGATTCTAATACTTCTCCTTTTGACTTTCATTCTCATGTTTTTGAGCTGTTTTTTCAATTTGATTTCAGCTACAGACTTGAAAAAATTTTCCGGTGTTTGGGTTGTCGCCTCGCGTGTTTTAAATCGGTCGTTTTTATCCTCGATATTACTTTCATTTTCTACATCCCCAATAACGTTCTATAAAAAGAATTAACATATTAGTAAATATGTAGAGAATATTTTCAGTTAGGTAATTATTTATACAGGATTATTAAACATCACCTGATGGATTGCCTGGTCGTTACTACCATCTCGCATTAATTTTCTGCGTTTTACGTTGGGTTTCTGAAGATGTAGAGGAAAATCAAAAACTGAAGGTACTGCATCAGGTTTCAAAAGTCTATTGTTCAATGCTACCGATTCCCGGTAATCACTTTCATTAAAATGTTCACTGCAGACGACAGTATTTTGAGTTGGTTTGAAATCTTCACGACGAATCGCCTGTGTCCACAATTTCAAACGTTCGGGATTTTTAATAGGAAATCTACAGCAAAATAATACAGGTACACTTTAATTAAGTGTTAGTAATTCTTAACGCTTCATTACACGTATTAAATAAGCAACAAAAATCATTTCTACAAGCAAGAGAACCGTAGCTATTCCATAATGATTTTAAAAGACACGGTTTTCTTAGCATAAATTCCTTACCTGTGGAATTTTATGGCTGTACCGGGCTTCCATACATTTGTACACCTGTATGCACAACAGTAGTTCACCATTTTTGAATTAAGCTTTCAATTCGCTGCCTTAATATTAAATAAATAAAATAAAACTGGGCAATTCAAGTTAAATCCGCAAATGCTAACGTCTTCACGATGAGTGTAACAAGAATGCCAATACCCAATTCATCGTTCGTACTTCGTTTAACGCAAGCGCACACATTTTGGCAGATATACCGGCAGCGGTGCACATTCCAGTTATATGGTTTAGTTCAGTGGCGATGAGTCACTTCGAACAGATGCTCCGAGAACGGGCCCGAGGTCAAATGCGTCATGCTTCCGCCTGGAGTTTCTAGTGAGTGTCGGGACTGTCTGGAAGCTTCTGGAGGGAAATTATTGGCCATATAAATACCCGGCCGTCGGACCCGCAGTCAGTTCTAAAATAATTCTGCGGCAGTTCGAATTCAACATCAGAGCGGCGGGCTCCCAGATAAATAAAACGCGTGAAATAAATAAATCCGTATGTAGTAGAAATACATCGTTAGTGTTTAAGAGTGATATAAATAAATAATAATAGTTGTTAGAAATAGTGCCGTAGTTTAAAAGTAATTTGTAATCTGCTTGATAATTCTCTCGTGTGTTTGTAAATAACAATAATTAATCCAATAGTTGTAAATAAATATTTGAACCCATGTTTGTCGTATAATTTTAAATAGCCCGAAAGTTAAGAACGTAACAATATTTATATATCTATATATTTTATTTTTCTTGTGAATTATTTAAATTTGTATTCCTTTTACGTGGTTTTTCTTTTTGTAATTTCATATGTATTTTTATTTTTCATGTTATATTTTGCGAGTGTTTGATGTTATGGTAAAACCCGTTCTACTTTATGGGTCGGAATCGTGGACGGTTACAGAACTGGTAAAGCAGAAATTGCAGGTGTTTGGTGACCATTCATTACTTCGAACAAAAATCTTTGGGACCAAACAAATCATTAATATAGAAATTAGGAGAAGAAAATATGAATGGTTAGGGCATACGTTGAGAAAAAATGAAACTGTAATTTTCAGAAAAGTTTTGATTGGTACCTTTAGGGTTTCAAAAACAGAGCACGCCCACGAAAAACGTGGTGGAGAACTGTAAAACAAGAGATAGGAAAGACTATAGCACAACTGAGCCAAATAGCAAAGGAAAATGACAACTAGAGAGAATATACGAATACCCTATGTCCCAATAAGGAATAATGGGATTATTATTATTATTATATTATATTTAATAAAAGATTGAAACATCTAAATGTGTTTTATTTTGCAGTAAGTAACCTTTCATGTTAAGAAAAGAGCTTATTAATTTTCTTTTAACTTTAAAGTGTTGCATGACCAAAAATTACTCCCCTCTCCTCTTTTTTCCTAAACTTCTTGTCTACAGCGGCTATCATTTATTCTTGCACACCGGCGCCAAACCGTCTTGTTACGCCACTGAGTTATTCTTTAACGTCTCTCATTTCATTGGCCATACTTTGCATGATAGTATGTGACTCACTCAATATTCTCGTCGTCCATCTTTCTTGCTACCCGTTTTTTGTTTTTCTTCTAGTGCGAAACTGGCGGTTATTGAGATGGCCTATATCCAATCCACCCTTGCTATATTTGCAGACATTCGGCACTTTAAAATTTAAATAAAGCTGTCCAAAAAATCTGAAATTTTGAAAAATTATCGGCCGTTCTGGAACATATAACCCCTTTTAACAAACTTAATTCGTTTTTATAATATACTCTTGTTTCTTTATAAAATGTATACAAGTCTTTTTAACTGTACATTCGATTACTCGAACAAGCTTAGTTTTAATTAGCTCGCATAATCGAGCGGCTACTGTGCATGTAAAAAGAAAATATATAACTATTCAGAATTATTATTAACCCCCATTTACGTACTTACTGGTTTAAAGTCAAATGAGCACTATAAATGAAGCGGTATAAAGCAATTTAGACACAAAACTTGATTTCAGGGAGCTTAAGTTATAGGATTCAGTTTTTGTTATATTGTGGACAGTTGTTATGCGCAACGAAAGGATTAGCATCAGTCTATATTTAATTTGATCAACATTTTGTTTTAATTAGATTTTAATAAATATTTATTTTCATGTGTTTTATATTAGATCAGATATGCTATACTTTAAGTGGTTTTATTCATAAGTGGAAAGATGGCATATTATTTTTTAAAATACATTTGGCAAAAACGGTTCCAATGCGTCTGTGTACCACATGATTTAATACTTTAAAAATATTTTATATATCATTCTATAGTCTTCCAGTAACCATAAAAGTACATCAAATTTCAAATTAATCTTTGTATTGAATGCCAATCTTAAAAATGGGCATTAGTGTTCAGGCACCCGGTACATGTTTTGCTTTTGTAAGAATTAAAAATTTACTTGATTTTATTATTGCAGCTAGATAGTGTATTAAAATAGACGCAACAGGTAATAAATGTTGTAGCTACCTACTTTACAGTTTCGTGGTATAACAAGATGCCCAAGCATCAGTATACAAGTATTCGGCGAAAGGTTCAACGGCACACACAAAAAAATTACGCTCGTCTTCAATCTCAATACTTTCAGTCTAAAGATCTGGCCAAAAATTTGATAGTAGTAAGAGCCTCATCATGTTTAGTTGATGATATTAATGTAGCTTCTTATGAACCCAATTGTCAAAGTCGAGATAATTTTCCAGAAAGCACCAAAAACGTTGATGCTGTAATTGCAAAATCAACAAATGCTTGCAATAATTCAGTTAAGGATGTGCAAGGCGAGCTCAAACAATGGGCTGTAGAATGTAATATAGCTTCTGTACATCTTTCTAAGCTTTTAAAAATTTTGCAGCCTGTTGTAAGCGACTTACCTCTTGATTATAGAAGTTTTCTTGATACACCTCGTTCAACAAACAAAATTATATTAAACAATGGAGATATGGTTTATTTTGGTATAAAAGACCACATTATTTCAAATATTCTTTCTGGTGAGAAATCCTTAAATAATGAAGTATTTCTTAGAATAAATGTCGATGGCATACCTCTCTTCAAAAAAAGTTCAGTCGAGTTTTGGCCTATTCTTGGTTCAGTTTGTGGGAGAAGTCCTTTTGCAATCGCCGTTTTCTGTGGAGTTGGAAAACCCGACCCAATTGATGTTTATCTTCATGATTTCATTGATGAATTGAATGTTCTACTAACTAATGGGGTAACTTGTAAAGGACAGTTCTTTGCAGTGAACTTGGCATTTTTTATTTGTGATGCACCGGCTCGTGCTTATTTAAAGCAAAGTGTTGGCCACACAAGTAAAAATGCATGTGAAAAGTGCAATGTAGTTGGCACATACAAAAAGCATCGAATCAATTTTGCCCAAAATCAATTTATATCAGAAATGCGAAGTCATAGTGATTTTACTTTTGATGGTAAAACTATGCCACATGTGAAAAATAAGTCGCCTCTCTTGGCTATCACGGGTATTGATATGGTCAACCATTTTCCACTTGATCCAATGCATCTAATATATCTGGGTGTCACCAGACGTATTTTGCTAAATTACTTTTTGGAAGGTGAAAGACGATACAAATTATCTCAACAATTAATCACTCTTATAAATTCAAGAATCCAATCTCTTCGTTCTTTTGTTACCAGAGAGTTCGTACGTAAACCTAGGTCATTTAAAGACATGAAATATTGGAAAGCCACAGAATATCGCCTATTTGTTCTTTATACTGGTCCCATAATTTTATATGGCATTCTAGATGATCAAAAATATAATCATTTTCTGTTGTTGCATTGCGCAAGCCTCATCTTGTCAAACTCAAAATTAATTGAAAATAAACTGGAGGTCGCTAGAAGTTGTTTGCAGGATTTTGTTACAAAGGCGTCGGAGATATATGGAGATGATTTTGTAGTGTTTAACGTGCATAGTCTTCTTCATATTTGTAATGATGTTGCAAGATATGGCACTATCAATGATTTTAGCTGTTTTCCGTTCGAAAATTATTTAGGCGTCTTAAAAAACAAATTAAGTTCAAAAAACCACTTATTGTCCCAGCTTCATAGGAGAATTGAAGAATATAGAAACAATGTCATGAAAGAGCAGTCTGGCGCACAGGCTCCTCTAGGATCATCAAAAAATATCAAGTTCATGCCAAAGAAAGTGTACTTAGAAACTTTCGATTCTAGTAAAAAATTAATTTCGTTTGAATGCCAGTCACTAGATCTGCTAAGTTTTGAAGTTTCTACGAAAAAGCCAAATAATTGTGTTTTTTTGAAAAGCAATAAAATCTGTATTATTAGTAAAATTTCTTTCTTAGAAGACATTTATTATTTCCACGGAACAACATTTACTTATCAAAATGATCTGTATGTATGTCCTCTTAATTCTTCAGATTTGCAAATTTACTATGTTAATAATTTAAATAAGGGACGTAATGCAGTTGGATTTAGGGTAGAAGATATTTTATTTAAATGTATGATTTTACCGCATAAGACAGGCTATGCCGTCTTTCCATTGCTGCATACATTATAAATATATTTTGTATTCTTCTGATCTCATATTTGCTTTAAAGGAAATTTATGTGTTGTAAAACTCCTAAAATATTATTATGTTATGTGCCAGCTCTTTTTATTAACGTTGAACCTTGACAGAACGAATATGTATATAACATGATTAGTAATTTTCCTCCCATTTTATTTTGTATCTACATTTATTGCCTTGTTGACTGTGACATTCTGAAAATAGAAGATGTTCTCAATTGTGGAGTTTTGTGGCGACGACGACACGACAAATAATGAAATGGCGATTGTACCTACGTCGTGGCTCCATAAAAACGACAGAAAGTGCTACTGGCCAGAGTCGACCGGCAAATTATCATTTACGGCCTTTATTAAAAACCTGGTCCCTTTCAAGAAGAGTTGGAGAAGTTACAAACTCTTTACAGTGCATAACAAGATTGGTAAATATTCTGCTTTATTCTTCATTTAAGGTGGATTCATCCCTCGTAATATATTTCAGATGATTATGATCTAGCAGAGACAAATTTAAAGGAGATTTTAAGAGAAAATAAAACAGAACTTGAAAACAGTAGTGGAGATGGTTCCGTTAGAAGTCTTACACGCAGGCACCTGATGGCTGATGAGAGTCTTTCAGATGACATCATAAGTGTTTCTTCAGGAACCAGAGCTTCGTCAGGTAATATGACTATTTAAATGTATTTCAATCAATGAAAACCCACATATCTATGAACGACGTAAGCTCAGCTTAAAATTCTATAATTTGTCATCATCACAGTCTTAATTCCACGTTAGTTTTCGCATGCTTGCCCCTCAGTGCTCACCAAAAGTTGATAGTTTTATGTAACATGTTGTACAATTACTAACGTGGAGCTTTCAAGTTCAATATGTATGTATAAAGTAATTGTATTTCTTTTAGAATTTGAAGACTTATTTTTGGCAGAACTAGCCAAATTGAGAGGCGAAATGAAGAGCTCAAACAGATATGCTATCTGAAATTAAGCAACGGATTTTGAAAAATGAAGAAGCAGAGGCAAGGCAAGGGGAACCTGAGAATTTACCCTCATTTCCGTTCCGAGATGTCCAACTTTTCGAAAACTTTGACATAAGGCTAGCAGAAGATGTTGCTTTAAATGTATAATCTGGTAGGTAGTACGTGCCATATTCCACTAAGCTTCATTTTTTTCACATTTAAGATAAAACGGCTGTCCACTTTGGGTGGAGCTAGCGTTGAGCAGTTACCAGATCTGTTTTAAGATTCATTTTATCAAACGAAAGTCGCCGTTTTATTTAATTGGGCTGGACACAATAAAAGATGATTTAGGCGTATCAAAAAAGCCATTTAAAAACAAAAACACTATGAGACTAGTTTATGGTAAGTTGCAAGAACATTATGACAATATAATAGATTTTAGGTGTTCATATTCTGTTTATGATTGTATTTCTGAACTCCTGTATAACATGGTAGCTGGGATATATTTTGAGAAAATTAAGATTTTTTAACAAGCTTTTGACAAACTATTAGCTTCTTCAGATTCAACAATAGCTAATACAGATTATTTAAATAATATAAAGTAGGATAAAATAAATATATAAAAATTGAAATAGTAGGTACACAAAGAATCATTGAAAATGAACAGGGATATGCAACCAAATTACAGTAATTGATTTACGTTTTCTAAATAGTCCTATACATGATCAGAAATATTATTTACATCGATAGTTCTATAAAATTTTTGATAATTGAAGTAGTCTGCAAAAACATTGCTTCAAATCTGTAACATATGTTGCATAACCCTATTCATTTTCAATGATCATGTGCGTACCTAATTTTTTTGTTTTCTGTATTAATTATGTGCAATAACAGTTTTTACACCATACTAATTTTATTACATTTTGATGCAATTTTACTCAACCAGACAACGTCTGCTTTATTCGCGTAACTCAAATATAATCAATGCACCATTAAACATCAGGCCTACTGGAATAAATTGCATCAAAATTAATACTAAATAGCTAAAATGAGGCTCGTGTGAAAATAGCTATAAAACAAGAATAGTCTAAATTATTAGCTTCAAAATTAGTTTATTAATGGATCCTCAAGACCATAAAATGTGTCGCAAGCTAGTATTCCCATTATTTGCCCGAAAAGGCAAAATTCTCAGTAGTGTAGCTTTACATAATTTAATTCTTGCAATAGTTTCAAAATTAAAAGAACTAAAAACTCAATTTGATATTGTGAATGTGAAACCTTAAATACTTATTTTTACATTGTAAATGTTACAGAAGCCGTAAAACGAAGTTTCCCCCATGGTGACTGCAGTGAAGCTGACATTTCTAAGGGAACGAAGAATTGGTTGAAACACGCTAAAACTAGAATGACAAAACAAAAGTAATTTTTTTCATTATAATCATAGGTTTAAAATTTTAATGCGTTTTATATTTACAATGTTTCTTACTTTTAATTTCATAATTTTTATATGATATAATATTAAGTTTTATTATCTATAACTGTAAGCAAAATAATTTTAGAAATAATAATAAATACTCATATAGGTACAGATACGTTTTATTTTTCATACTTGCTTCCACATACAGATACTCAACATAAATATCGTTAATTATACCTCTAATTAGTTCAGTTCTTAGATTTACAAACTGATGCGCAAGTGTATTACATATTAATTTGTTTTTTAATGAAAACCTCAATATAAAAACTCCAGCTTTCTGAGATGCATCACAGGTTAGTATACATATTGCTAATATCTATTCGACATATAATTTGTGTTTCTTAGACTCCCATGTAGAACATTTTGTAATAGGCTGCCTGGTCTATTTCCTTTAAAGTCAAATTTTCTGGTGAAAAGTTCGTAAAAATTTGTGTTATAACTTTGCAGTTACCAAAAAGGTAACGTTTTAAAGGCATTTAGTCTAAAATAAAACATAACTTTAACGTAAAAAACACGTGGATGTTTCGATTAGAAAGTAAC
The DNA here is from genome assembly GCA_940337035.1 of Agriotes lineatus. Lineage (NCBI taxonomy): Eukaryota > Metazoa > Arthropoda > Insecta > Coleoptera > Elateridae > Agriotes > Agriotes lineatus. The sequence goes on along the minus strand of CALNHX010004887.1, from coordinate 103,286 downwards.
GTTCTTATGTCGTAATACTGTACGTAAATAAATGTCAATTTTGTTTCAAATAAAACGTCGTTTTAGCGTCAAAAACAAGTTAGAGCTGTGGTTAATATTTAACGTGTTTATAACGTTAGCACTTAACTAAAAATGACGTTAAAAAACGTAGTTTTGACATATAAAACACGTACATTTTCTGTTAAAAAGGCAACGACATTACAACGTAAACATATGCTTTAACTTTGTGCAATAAAATAACGCTCAAAAGACGTCGGCTTAGCAACCAAACGTAGAAAACACGTAAAATAGTCGGCAATTGCGTTGAAAACTAACGTGTTTAAGATCTTAAATACGACGACCACAGATAACGTTCTTTTTTGGTCATAAGTTCAACGTTAAATGGCCGTTATAGACTGACGTTAAATCAACCACATAACGTTGAAAAAGTGGTTGATTTTCGCGACACTTCGACGTTAATATAACGCTTGGTCCAACGTTATCTTTCAACGTTAGTTCAACGTGTCTGTGCACATTGGGCATGCAGTAAATGGAAGACAAAAATGCGGGGTTTCAAGAAAGTAAAACATGTGGTGTAGTTATATAAGGAAATGAAACGTCAAGCAAAAGCGGCCACAACAGAGAAACAGAAAGAAAAATCACAAGAGGACGAAGAAAAATAATATCGCTAAAATGTAAGCATAAAAAGTGACACTTTCGGAGACTGGTAGTCTGGGAAACGAAAACGTTGTGGTTTGTTTAAGGAAGCGAATAAAAAAACTATAGAGAAAGAGGAAAAAATAATCGAAGAACTATTTAAAAATCTAGGAATAGTAATCATCTTGAAACGAAAGTTATTACAATTCAATTGCGCATCTATTTGATTTCGATGTCTGTAGTACTTATTCTCTATTGTTACGCATCTATTCGATTTCAAGGTCTATGGTACTCAGTTCATAATTCGCGCGCTTGTGCCAAGCCTACTTTTGGCTGGTAGTCCAGAAAGTAAAAGGTCGCGATTGTTTCCTCGACATTCTGTTCCGGATTGCCTTTGTTAGTAGCATGAAGCCAGTTTAAGCGTCAGTTAAAGTGTTTAGTAAATGTATGGGCATGCAGTTTTATTTTTGGATAACGGTTGCCCTCGCCTTTCGGCCGAGTTGAATTCTTGAATCGTAAATTAGGGACGTTTCAATCTCACGCCATTCTACGCTGCTGGTTTACTTCTTCGCACTTGTTCAGAACATCTCGGGTGAGTGAGGAACCGTAGGGCAGTTTGCTAAGGTGTTAGATTTCATTGCATCTAAATGTGGATGTCCTCCGGGGGCATAGCCTTGACCCGGCTATATCGTCAAGTTACTCATTTACTGGCGATCAGTGCCCTGTCACTTTGAGCCGCGTTTGGGCATTTTGACGTTCAGATTGCTGACGTGACCTTGTGAGCATACAGTTTGTTTCGCGAGCTTGGTACCTGGAAATACACAAAGTGTATCGCCCTTCAAACCATTTTAATGTGTGCGATAATATCGTATCGCTGTATTGTGAACTTGTAAGTATGTATGTGTTTTTTGAGGTGCCTCGTAATTTGTCGACCTGTACTGTTATATGTGAATTTATGACGATTATATACTGTGACATTCGCATTCTGGCGTTATTTACTTGTTACTGCTATATGTACTTGAGATGAGCTTCTTTTTCAGAATATGTTGTGCTACGTGAGTTTACGAATTCTCTTTAAATGCCTGGATACACTTGTCATTACTTGGTAAAAACTCTTTGACGCCCTTTTAATCGGGGATTTTAAAGAACTGTACACGCCGTCCCCAATTGAGCTACTTTCGGCCAGCAGCATTGTATCGAAGTAGTCACAAGTTTGATTATTTTCTTAAAAGAATAGCCAACGGTTAGATTGATATTATAACAAACTACATCCTAATTTAATTAATTTTTACCTGTTGTAGCATACCTTGTTTAACTCTGGGTATATACATTATTACTGGCTCAACCTGAACTCTCAAGTCCGTTTCAAAGAGCGTTGGAAAAGTTCACCCACCTTTTGTCCACACTTTCACTAATAATCAAAGCTAACTTAAACATTGTTCGTTGGTCCCGTAGCCCCAGAAGAAAACACACGCTCACAAAGGGCATTCAAGACAAAGAACCAGTCACAAAGAGGAGGAAAAGACCCGCACCACACCCGGAGGAAATTATAAGAAAATTAACTCTCTTTATTATTGGAAATGAAATTTAATCCCATTTAATGGATTTATAAAAGTTCTGTTGCTTAAATATTTGCAATAATTTATACGCAAAGTATACACTTATCAGTTGGATTTGAATCGTCAATGCAATGCAGAAACACCACGCGATATTAAAGTAGTTATTCTTCAAGCTTTCCACATACTTGTAGTCATAGTTTCTAAGCCACATAAGAACTGCCTCGCCCACAGAAATTTGCTGCTTAGTAGGTAATTCGGAATACATATAATGATTTACTGCGTGTACTATAAGAACTGAATTGATGGTACCAATGCCACCAATGTAAAGCCGTGTCGATCCTATATGATTATTCCTGATCCCGTACACACATATACTCTGAATTACAATACTTAATATCCACAAGCACTCGCAAAGTTGTAGAGACGGGATATGTTCCAGCTGTCTGTGAAATAATGATAAAAACAGTTCTACGAACAGTTTTATGAACATTCCCAGGGCCACGGCATAAACTACAGTATAGCAGTCTGAAATGGCAGTTTTGTAGTTGTCGCTGGAATTTTCCAATGAGTTCAAGTTCGTACTGACAATTTCCTTGACAAAATTTTCTGGTGCTATCTCGCCATCTTCTAGTAACTGCCTTGTCTTACTGAGCTGCAACAACTTGAACATTTTGGAAAATATTAGCATGAGCACATCTAAATCGTGAACTAAAATTGACAGCTGACAGTGAAATACTTCATAGGTGATGCATGATCTAACCACATGTAATGCGATTTTGGAAAACTTCTGAATGGGTGAATCTAATATAACATATTTCAAAAGTCTTCTACTTTATGTTGCTACATATTTAATATTGCTGATATTGTTGCTATAAAAATAAAAGTAGCTGAGTAGGCCGCTCCGCAAGCAGCCTCTCTGCTCAAGGACAACTTCAAGACGACGAGTTCCACACGGAGAGATGAACGAAATAGTACTACTTTTAACGGTGCAGGAAAACTAACACGCGCTTGAAATTGTACACAAGAGAAAACAAACTTAATACACTAAAATGAAATGAAAACAAAATAAGAGGTATTGTCTCAAATTCTGTATTTTAACCAAGTAGTTCTTCTAAATCTACTTTATACCTTTTCTATGAGCATGCACTACAGGATGAGAGGCAATTTCGTGCTATATTCTTAAATTTGTCTTTGAAAAGAAAATATGGTCGTTGCTTCTTGGAGGACCTATATTTAAAGTTCTTGGGCTTCGACCTTGTTCTTGTATTGAGAAAATTCTGCTCAACGATACAATTTTGGTTTCAGTAGGATGATACCCTATTTCAATGGTATTTATTTAACAAATTTTGAAAATATGGATCAAGTGGCTAGTACGTTCTCCAAATCAAACTTCACTTGATTTCATTTTGTGGAACTTGTTATCATAACAAATCTTCCGTTGGCTATTCTCTCAAGAAAATAAATAAACTAGCGACTACTTGGATAAAATTGCCGGCCGAAACTAGCTCAATGGAGATGGCCTGTACAGTTCTTTAAATACTCAAATTAATTAAAAGCCCACGGATCTTTACCATGTAACAAATGTATCCAGGCATTTAAGAAGAATTGGTAGACTTAAGTAGCACAAAATAATCTGAAAGAGAAACTCAACTCAAGTACAAGTAGCAGTAACAAATAGATAACGCCAGAATGCGAATATCGCAGTATATAATCGTCATGAATTCATATAGGTCAACAAATTACGAAGTACCTCACAAAAACACATGAAGACCAATACAATGTTATCGCATACATTAAAATCAGGCACTGGTTTGCAAGGCGATACGCTTAGTGTGCTTGCAGGTACCAAGGTCGCGGAGCGAACTGTATACTCCCAAGGTCACGTCTGCAATCCAAACGTTAAAAAGCTACAACTGGGCTCAAAGTGACAGAGCACTGGTCGCCAGTAAATGACCATACAAAGGGAAAATGTTTAACCTGTAAGTGCGTTCCGGAGTCGCGTCCCTTCCAGCGCACTAAGAAGTTCATGTAAAAGGTGTGAAGCGGATCGCGACTTGACGATTTGGACGGGTCAAGACCATACCCCCGGAGGACCTCCACATCCAGATGCAACGAAAGCTAAACCTTATAAAACTACCCTACGGCTCCACACTGACTGCTATAAGGGGAAAATCGTCCAGTCGACGATAGAACACAGTTGAAATTAAATACAGGGCGAAGAAAGCTTCTTACTTACCCCGAGATGTTCTGGACACATACGAAGAAGTAAACCAGCAGCGTAGGATCCGCCGACAATGACCAGAGAACGAAACGTCCCTAAATTATGTTTCACGAAGGCAAATCCGCGAAAAGGCGAGAGAAACCATTACACAAAATCAGACTGCATGTCCATACATTTACTGAACACTTTGAAGACGCTTACACTGGCATCATGCTGCTAAGAAAGGTAATCCGGAAAAGAATGTCCAACTAACAAACGCAACCTTTCACTCTTTGGGCTGCAAGCCAAAGGTAGGCGTGGCACAAGCGCGCGAAATACGAACTCAAAATCAAATAGATGCGAACAATATGGAATAAGTACTACAGACATCGAAATCAATTAGATGCGCATCCTAACAAACTATATAAAAAGTATACATGTTATACAAAAAGGATTCTTAAGAAAGTTAAATAATTTTGACGAAATTAAAAGTCGTTATAACGAAACTAATTATTGCGTATCAATACTTAAATCTTCTTAGCGATAAAAAATTATTTGAGCCATATGCAATCCTTTAGGATATATAACCTTTCTTCCTGTCAACGTCTCCGTCTTTCTATTTTTACTTCCTTTTACAATAAAGGAAGTATTGGGTTCACCCCAAAAATTCGAAATTGAGTTTTCAACAGATCTTCACGTTTTAGAGTCCCCTGATCCCAAAAAACATATTTTTTTTCATTGGTCTGTGTGTCTGTCTGTCTGTGAACAGAATATCTCAAAAACGAAAAGCGGTATGGCGTTGAAACTTCATATATAAGTTTTGTGTACTATGTATATGAGACAGCAAGCTTTTGACAAAAATCGCATAACCGGAAGTAGGTGTTTACTCTTGTAATTTTTCAGTTTTTTTCGATTTTTTCAAAAACGGCTCTAACGATTTTTTTTAAACTTTACATTTTTATTACATTTTGAATGTGTATTGATGTGAGACAGGTGATTTTCCAGTTGAATACTTCTAAAATGGGTTTCTTTTGTTTTTTTGTCTATTTTTTTATTAACTCTTATTTTAAATATAACACCCGGTATATTATTACATTTTTGAATTCAGCTTAAAATTCTAGAGAAAAGTTGTCTCTTCAACTAACGCTCTATTTTGTACCGTTTTTGCAGAATTTGTAATTTTTGAAAATTTTTGACAAATGCTTAAAAATTAAAAATCAAATTTTTGGCTAATTATAAGATCACTGTAAAAGGAAGTTGTGTGCGTGTATCACACCAGATTTTTTCTTGTAAGTGTGGATATTCCTTACCTGCAAATTAAAATTCTTATAAACACAGGTTTATGCCGTTTTAATGAAATGACAATCTTGATCTCAGTACGTACGAAATGCTTACTTTGTCTTAACCTGTGTCAATATCTGTTAAAATAGGAAGCTGCCCTGAACTGGTAGTATCTCGGGTGCAGAAACTTACTTGAAACAACATGCACAAGAAAAGCCAATTCGATCACACAAATTGATCTTTAAAACACACAAAAATATATATAACCCAGTATGAATGGCCATTCCTAAACACAACGATTTTAAATAGGAATATATCATTAACGCATAATAGATATTGGCTAGACGCGTTTACGAGCAAACACTAACAGAACAACGGATACCTTATGCATTTACATTTAAATAATGCCAAAATAACTGTGTTGAATATTCGATCATTAAAGTGCGTCGAAGTCCGGCGTTGCGATTTAATGCATAAATACCCGGTGCAATTCTCGTATTTATTGGTCTATAAAGCGCATTTCTTTGCGCTCACATAATCTTCGCAACACAGCTTGAAGCAACCGCTTATCACTCAAATAATTTCCTGTTTCGGGTTACCTTGTAATAACTTGATTTTTGTGGTACTTTGACTTTATAAACTTCTGTTCTGGCCAGGTTAAATTCAGCGAAATTAGTTTTTCAGTTACTCGCCCCTTTTGAGTAGCAGCAGAAACCGATAGTCCGATTAATTATTTGCAAGTAAAATTAATGCGATCTTCACATGGTTTGTCCCGTTATGTGGAGCGAGTATGACAGTGATTGAGGTTCTTCGTTTACCAGTTACAAGGCCTGCGAAGTTTCTTCCTTTATTTACTTTGGGTGTCAAAGGCATGTCAAGGCTTCCATTTTTTTGGAAGAGGGGCGACTTGTATAGGCCGTCTTATTGAGCGAAGATGCTGCTCTCCAGGGGGCTTCAAGTTTTCTGCTAGAACCCGGGGTCCTCTGTTATCGACGATAGAGACGACGGGATCGCCGTAATGGGTTAGGGTGACATGGAGGCTTGGAGTAGACCCCAGGTATTTTTTTCGTGTTACAGGACGCAATTGAAGCGGATGACTACTATAAGCAAACATGGGAAATCGATTCTAGCTTGGTAAAGATGGAGATGCTGCATGGGTCTTACAACCGATGCATGGCTTGATGAGGGGTAGTGAGATGTGCTGAAAAATTGAAGTCCAGAACCGATGCCGACTTGGTAGCCTTAAGCTGCTGGGGGAAAAGTTCGGGACCGTAGTTCGAAGTCTAGTGTCTTTCGGGGGCAAAACAACTCGTTTTTGCACACCTTGCTATCTTCTGGAGTGGCTTGGGAAAAACTGCGTTGTAGTGATAAGGACCTGAGAGTACGTAACTATCGAGATGTTTACCTCCATTGGAATTTCGCCAAATACACCTAGATGGAGCCACATGCAGAATCGAACGTTTCGCCTTTTTTGGAATTTCGGATTCACCTGAGGGTTAAAGGCGCCAAATGTGGCTGGAGTTTGACTGTGTACAAATTTTAAACTGATTTTTGTTCAATTAATTTGCGTCAGGCTAACATCAAAACCTTATAAACGAGCCTGGAAGCTGTTGTGTCGCAAATTGAGCTCGTTCTGCATTACGTGAATAACTCGTTGGGAATTCCCCTCAAATGTTGCTGGAAAGGTCTTGTCTTCTAGCTCTGGCGCCCCTCTGTAGGCTGACGTCCCGGAACAATACGAGACTTACGAAACCCCTTGACGGCTTTTCAATAGTGTACTTGCCCTGTATACGATTAAAATTACATTTTTTGAAGTGTACGAACGAGATTCTGTACACAAATGTCTTTGTACAGGTTGGTCGTAACCTTAATTAATTCTGGAGGTAAAGCGACCTGGTGGCCCCTTTATCATGCAGAAATATTCAGGTTTGCCATGGCTTCTTTGGGAGCGTATTATTGTTGTTTCTGCGATTCAGTGCTGGAGTCCGGACCGATAAGAAATGCAGAGAAGAGCAATTAAACCTCAGGTGCTAAATCCAACATGCCGCGAGGTTCAACTTGAGGGTTGTTCTGGAGGTTGTGATCCGGTTCTGAAAGCAACAAGCTACGAACACCACTTGGAGAGAGGTTTTAAGGCAATATTTGTAGGTGTTAAACCTCAACAAGCCACGTAAATATGTTAGAAGATTTGGGGTTCGGGGTCGAGTGTTTTTAAAAGGTTTTCTAGGTGGGTCTACGGATTCGAGTATTTTACGGTGCTGGATGGCTTCTTCAGACAGGCCTAGATCTCAGACTAGTGGTTTTGGCTAGGCCTAATGGGCCTGGTACTTATCGAATATCCCCTACGTTGCTAACGCTAAGAAAAGTAGTCATTTCAATTCCCCCAACTGGGGGCCAGCGAAATTACTCGTCTATCAAGGTCGCAGTTTTAGGCCCTTTGTGGAGTAGGTAACCAGTCAAGGTAATCCAGAAACAAACCATTCTAAAGATTGCTTCGATTAAATCGATTAGCGGTGTTGCCAGATTTAAAACTGTGTTATATAATTTTGTTTTCCTCCGTTAACATTGTAGCTCAAACTTGCTACTTTTATTGAAATGACAGAAATTCGTCAGATAGATAGGAATTACAATAATTCAGAAATATATGCTCTTTGGTATAACATGCGGCGCCGTTTGTTTTGCTTGCGCTCGCATCTTTCGCAATTCTCGCACTTCGGCTGTTGGGCCGCTCGATATTTAAAACTGTTTAAAGTGGACGTTGCCCATTCTATCGAATTTGTCAAAGGGAAAGCTGCTACGACGCCCCATTTCGGTTTTCGAGATGGCACGGCTTAGGTATGTGCATACGCACCTTGAATGATTTTTAAAAGAACTTGCCCAGAACCGTCTTCGAACTCGCTAGCTACCCGCCTACCGCTCGTCGCAGTATTTCTTTCTCTGTCGCTCGCGCATATAAATCTCGTTTTTTCCTTTTAGTGTCCCGGACCCGCGTACATCAGCTGCACCTTGCTACTCGAACAAAACCGTTCGATCTCTGTCTCTCTCTCTCTCTCTCTCTCTCTCTCTCTGCAGCCGAGTTTTCGGAATTCGCCGGCAAGTTTCGTGTTTCATCTTGTACATAACATCCGGCCTTTTGGATTTCACGCAGTTTTCGGACCTTGGGCGCGCTCGATATTTTAAGATTTGGTTTTGAACTCGTGAGCGTGAGCAGCTACTACTTCTTAGTTGGTTGGTCACCAACGCGACTTACTGTCACGCGTACGGCTGTTTATTGCTCTCTGCGAAAATTTAATTAATTCTTTTTAAACCAGAATCCCTGACTTTAAACCTTTTTCTATTTTCTCTTTTTTGTTCGTACACATAATTCGTTTTTTAAATCTTTTTTTACGTTTTCCTGTAAAACGCTTCTTGTTTCATGTGCTTCTTTTGCTATTTAAATCTTTTTTGACGTTTTGCTATTAAAGAACCCCTTTTTTCATGTGTATATTTTGTTTTTTAAATCTTTTCTCAAGTTTTCCTGTAAAAAACCTCTTTTTTCATCTGTATATTGTGTTTTTTAAATCTCTTCTTACGTTTCCCTGTAAAAGACCTCCTTTTTCATATGGACTCTTTGTTTTTTAAATCTTTTCTTACGTTTTAGTTTAAAAACTCTTTTTTATATGGATCTTTTGTATCTTAAATATTTTCTTACGCTTTAGCTTTAAAAAACTCTCATTTCATATGGATCTTTCGGTTTCTTTAATATAGATCTTTCATTTTTTCTTACGTTAAGATAACACTTGGTAGAAATTTGCATCGGCGTTTGGAGTGGAGGAATGACGTCAGATAGATAGGAATTACAATAATTCAGAAATATTTTAATGGTAGGTAGTGAATTTATCAAACACTTAAAAGTGCCCACTGAAACTACACTGAAAGTGGCAAATATATTGTTGCAAACATATTTAAAATATTTTTAAGAACATAAATGCGGTATGAAATTTAAGCAAAATCTAGTGGAACAAAGTAACGTAAAAATGCGTATTCCTTCTTGGTTAACTGAAAGTGATTGTTACGAACACAAAATGTATTTTATCAAACATTTAATTATGGTTAAAATGCAAAAAACGCTCAAGTGGCTATCACAAGAGTTAAGAACAACAGGGCAGTGTAAAAGTGCAAATAAAAATCTGGCGTGATACACTCACACAACTTCCTTTTACAGTGATCTTATAGTTAGCTAAAAATTTGATCTTATTTTTTAAGCGATTGCCAAAAATTACAAATTCTACAAAAACGGTACAAAATAGAGAGTTAGTTGAAGAGACAATTTTTTTCTAGAATTTTAATCTGAATTCAAAAATGTAATAATATACCGGATGTTCTATTTAAAATAGTTAATAAAAAAAATAGAAAAAAAAACCAAAAGAAACCCATTTTAGAAGTATTCAACTGGAAAATCGCCTATCTCACAACAATGCGCATTAAAATTGTAATAAAAATGTAAAGTTAGAAAAAATACTTCCAGCAGTTTTTGAAAAAATTTAAAAAAACTGAAAAATCACAAGAGTAAACACCTACTTCCGGTTATGCGATTTTCTTCAAAAGCTTGCTGTCGCATCTACATAGTACACAAAACTTATATATGAAGTTTCAACGCCATACCTCTTTTCGTTTTTGAGATATTCTGTTCACAGACAGACAGTCAGACAGACACACAGACAGACAGACCAATGAAGAAAAATATGTTTTTTGGGTTCAGGGGACTCTAAACTGTGAAGATCTATTGAAAACTCAATTTCGAATTTTTGGGGTGAATCCAATACTTCCTTTATTGTAAAAGGAAGTAAAAAATCTGGTATGATACACGCACACAACTTCCTTTTACAGTGATCTTATAATTAGCAAAAAATTTTTAAGCATTTGCCAAAAATTTTCAAAAATTACAAATTCTATAAAAACGGTACAAAATAGAGCATTAGTTGAAGAGACAAATTTTCTGTAAAATTTTAAGCTGAATTCAAAAATGTAACAATATACCGGGTGTTCTATTTAAAATAGGAGTTAATAGAAAAAAAATTAAAAAAAACAAGAGAAGCCCAATTTAGAAGTATTCAACTGGAAAATCACCTAGCTCACATGAATACATATTAAAAATGTAATAAAAATGTAAAGTTTAAAAAAAATCGTTAGAGCCGTTTTTGAAAAAATCGAAAAAAACTGAAAAAATCACAAGAGTAAACACCTACTTCCGGTTATGCGATTTTCTTCAAAAGCTTGATGTCTCATCTACATACTATACAAAACTTATATATGAAGTTTCAACGCGATACCTCTTTTCATTTTTGAAATATCCTGTTGACAGGCAGACAGACACACAAACACACAGACAGACACACAGACACACAGACAGACACACAGACAGACCAATGAAAAAAAGTATGTTTTTTGGGATCAGGAGACTCTAAAACGTGAAGATCTGATAAAAACTCAATTTTGAATTTTTGGGGTGAATCCAATACTTCCTTTATCGTAAAAGGAAGTAAAAATAGACTCCAAATAGTGCTAGATTAAGAAGTGAGCCTGGCGAACTTTATGGACCAAAAGGCACGTAATATAAGTTAGAAGATTTGGTAAGGTTAACCCAAGTCATCAGTATTTATTCTCTGGTAATGGATGGCTGTCCGAATCAGGATAGGGGTATGTGGTGGGACCATCCCCCCCCCTTTTTGGATTATTACGAATATATTTGTATTATCGATTAAATAAATTATCACATTTTAATGCAGTGTTTTTCATTTTGTCTATTTCACTAAACCTTTATTCTTTTAATAAACGTATGTTTTGTTAACTTCATTATACAGGGTGATTCTTGATTCTTTCCGTGTAAGAGGATATAAAGCTAAAAAAATAAGAATTTTTTTAATTTACCATTTTTGCGAAATATCAAAACTAACGGAGGTACAGGGTGTTACAGTTCCAAATTAAGAACTAAAAAAAAAGCTTAGCCGTGCATGTACGGCTGAAACCAAACTTACAAAAAGAAAATTCGGATTTTTAAAAAATCAAATATCTCAAAAACTATTCAAGATATCGTGAAATGAGTGACATATTTGGAATCAGGAGAGAAAACTACATAAGAGTGATATTAAAGCCTAAAATGTGAAAATTCGAACATTAAAGTCGAATATTTCGAAAACGGGTTGAGATATCGAAAAGCCAGTGGTGGATTCGGATTCAGGGGACAAAAATACATAGGAATCCACCATCCGTTGTATTCTGCCTTAACGGAAACCGTGCGACAGACACACAGACACACAGACACACAGAAAGAGCGATCATAGTAACCACTTACTTTGTAAGTTTGGTTGATTACTTAACAAAAATTAAACTAAACTTAATCTAACTTAAATTAGATGTTCAAAATTATCACCAATCGCTTCTACATATACGTTCTGCGTAGAAGAGCGATGCGGCAGCGTCATTTTGACGAAACTCCCAGTAAATAATAAGCATACCTATTCGCTAATTTATTATTTTCATAACATGAACCATTATTGTAGCAATGACATTAATAAAATTACAACGGAAAACTAGTTGACAGGTTATTGCTTGACAACAGACATAAACAAAAATAAAATTGTCCAGCCACCTTTACGCCAAAGTTTAGTTTTTACTTTGAAACTAAAACACCCTGTACCTCCATTAATTTTGATATTTCGGAAAAGTGGTAAATGAATAAAATGCTTATTTTGTTTAGCTTTATTTACTGGTAAACGGAAAGAATCAACTTAAAAATTACCCTGTAGAGGAAGCATTAAAAATCTGCAAAATTTCATTTTAGTGTCATTCTAAATGCCGATGTAAACGCCGACATTTCATATATTTGACTAGCGCAAAAATTCCTTAAAAGAGTTATTTCAGTTTAAAAAAGAGTAAGTAGCTTTTACCGTTCCCGACCTAATCATTTTGATTCCTAAGCGCCAAATCAAAATAGTAATTGACCAGTATATGTCATATTTGAAATCATAATTTAAGTAGGTAACCTGAAAACGAAGCTTGTGGTTCCAAGGTCATTGCCGCATACGAGCAAGCTACTATGTTGCAACAATGTTAAATATTTTCTCTGACAATTTTTTGTGAAACTAGTGATCCAATGAAATTAACTCTTTTCTAGTCATGTGGGCAAAATCAACCAATTAGATTACCCTTACATTGCAAACTGCACATGGGTTGTTATCACTTTGTGTACAGCGGTCAGTTCGGGTTGCTATGTTACGTCAAGTTTTTGACAGTTCGCAATGAAGTATTTTAAGATGTCATATTCTTTTCATAATTGCACTTTCACTAAATAAATGTAAATAAATAGTTTCAAGAGCAAAAATTGTCTAACCGAATATCCCTCGACCATTGATAAATACTTATAATTTTATTACAACTTCCTCAAGCACGATGCTTTTAGGCAACAGCCCTCCGCCGCTGGCGTCGGGCTCTTTCCAAGCAACGTGCTTTCGGAAACTGCAATAAAATTATTTCGTAATTATCACTGTCCTTGGGATATTATAGCTGAAAACAGGAAGATACCATTGGCAAAAATTAAATAAACAAGGATAGGTAGAAGAGTTCCATGTCTCAACGAATTATTGGCACTTTCTCACGAAATATTTGCTTATGCAACCCATATTCCATACTTACGATTATTGCCATAAGGTTGAACCTCTTCACGTTATATGCTCTTTGGTAACTACTAGTTGTTTAACCTCACTTTTTAAAATCTGCAGGTAAGAGCCCTTCATACATTTGTAGTCTGTATGGATGCATATTTAAATCTTTTTTTAGAATTGTACGGCAAGTACCATAACTCAAATTCACTTCTTGAGCAAGCTTTCGGATTGATGTGCAGGGTTCGTTTTGCATTTGATTTTGGACATCTGCAATTTGTTCCGCATTTCCTACACATGGTCTACCAGTTCTTGCTCTGTTTACTACACTGCCAGTTTCCCTGAAAGCAGCTATACAGTACGTCGTACTTGATAAAAAAAGTCCGTTGCTGTCCATTGTCCAACCATTGCCCACTTCGAAAATATGCTTTAATTGTAAATATTTTATGTTCTGGTAACGTTTTTTAAAATAAATTATTCAGAAATTATTAACAAAAAAATTATTACAAGTAAGCTGCGTTCGGAAAGGTACCTCTGACAGCTCTGTTTCCTCGAAATCATTCACAGATAGAGATCGATAATAGCCATCGGCGCGGGTGGAAGTGAGATGAATGAATGATTTCGAGGAAACAGCTGTCAGAGGTACCTTTCCGAACGCAGTAATAAAAATCAAATATCAAATAATGAGAGCTTCTAATTTTCTGGTGTTGTAATACACATGACTTCACAATTCCAAAGGTATCTTTGATGGAGTTACTTTTTGCTCATACTATTACACAAAACTTATACCGGGTGTCCGTTCTCAAAGTCGAACATAGGCCATTAACATTGTATTGAACGTTTTTGCCGATTCCTGCTCGCCAATTCAACTTACAGGGAAGATAATGGTATCAATGGAAAGATAAAATTATTGCGCATCAAATGATACCAATGTGGGTAGTTTGTGCCAAGGTCATTGCCGCATACGAGCAAGCCGCTATGTTGCAACAATGTTAAATATTTTCTCTGAAAGCAGGAAGACACCATTAGCAAAAATTAAATAAACAAGGGTAGGTAGAAGAGTTCCATGTCTCGACGAATTATTGGCACTTGCTCACGAAATATTTGCTTATGCAACCCATATTCCATACTTACGATTATTGCCATAAGGTTGAACTTCTTCACGTTATATGCTCTTTGGTACCTACTAGTTGTTTAACCTCACTTTTTAAAACCGTATACTAGCATAGAAAATGTTAAAAACGTATATGTCTTCCAAAATCCCCAAATGCGTATGTCAAATTTGAAGGTTATTTACAAAGTGTCACTGAATGACAATGAAGCAGTCTGGTCTGATTTTAAATAGCTTTCCAATTTCTGGTTGGAATACTCTTTTTATAAGCAAGCTAGCTTTTGAATTCGGCGCCATCACTAAACTCCACCTTCTTTTTTATAATTGGTCGGCACGGTGTAATTATTAACGACAGCTAAGATTACCGGATATCGATATCGCCATTACGTATCGTTCTGTTACCTACATCGCGTGTGCACAACCCGGTGGTTGAAACTACTGTCTATTTTTGTTCTAACAATGAACGTGAAGCATGAATTAGTGCATCGTAATTTACTCGACCCCTCGACCAGCAAGTTACAGGAATGTGTAAAGTTCGATGAAAATTTACATGTAAAAGAAGAGATTGTTGAAGATATTTCCGACTATGCAGCTTATAGCGCAATGGATATTAAACAAGAGGAAATTGATATAAAAGATGAGTTGCCTTCCACATGTGATCCAAATAAAAGCGTCATGGAGAACCCATTTGCTCGTAAAATCTGTAAATATTCTGTACAACATAAGATAGCCCGTACAAATCAACGTCACCCATCGACACATATAAGATCACCTTTAAAAACTATACAGTATTCTTCTGCTGGTGAATATGAAGCGTCAAGTACTTTAGTTCAGCATACGAAGACTCGTACAGGCAAAAAACCCGATTCTTGTTCGGTTTCTGAATGTAAAACATCTAAAGACGATTATTTTGATTATATGTGGTCACAAATGGGAGTCAGACATGTAAAATCACATACAGGAGAAAAACTGAATAATTGTGATAAAATCGTAAAGAAACGGTGGGATTGCACAGGAAAAGCAATTTATTCTCATCCCAATTGTGATTTTAAGACGTCAACAAGAAAAGCGCTCTTGCTACATATGAAGGAGCACACACGAGAAAAACCCATATTGGAACTGGATCTACAAAAAAGAAGGTATGATGCATTATCTTGTCTTTAACATTCTAGCTATTATCGTAATTATCTAATTATATTAATTTGTATTTGCAGCACTGGAACAGATAAAAGTACAAGCAACTTAAAGTTGAGGATTTAGTATTAGTAAAGAACAGGTATTACTAAATTGAAAAACGGATGAAATACTATCGCTCATGGTATTGTAAAGATGGTTATTATTGTAAAAGCTAGTAGATGCAGTTGCAGATTTTTGTTCACTAGTAGTTTGTAGTACATAAGCAATATGAAAATTAGATTTAGCTAGTTATAAGAAAAATGTTAAAATATAAAAAAAATAGGTTAAAACATATGTATCCTCTCATTTCAAAACGTTTCTGTCAGTGTTAATTTTTCTTAAATATAACAAAATGCATGATATCATTTGATTACTATTGAATATAAGTAAGTTGTAGTATTTAAAAATATCTATTTTATTTCTTAATGTGGAATTTACTATTTCAAATATTGAATATTTCACCATTGAGCACGAAATCTTGAAAATGGTTATAAAATTGGATGCATAAAAAATATCTAAATATGTAAAACGTGAAGCGTTTTCTTTCGACACCTATTTTAAGACTTCTACCAAGTCGATTTTGATCATTCTTTTTTAAATGGAAGCTGCTACAGTGCATATTTGTGTTCGCTCGATGCCACAGCGGGGGTTGGAAATGCCGGGTTCTGATAGGTTCACGGTCTCTCCAACTTCGTCTCCTCCTTAAATGACGTTTCGTTGTGCTTGTGTTTGTGTTTTTACGGAAGAGACATAATAGGTTGTGATCAAAACTGAAGACACAAAAAGCTCTCTGTTCTCTGTGTGAGTGGTTCACAAATCTTATTTTCATGTGACACACCCGTATGCATAGTCATTCGCCAGCGGCTCGCCGGAGTTTCGCTATAAATAGTATGTTGGCGGCACTGTACGTCTATGCCAAATTCGAGGTTATCAGGTTAGGTTTTCAGTCAGTTTTGACAGAAACTTGACACAAAATCTAACCTGCTAACCTCGAATTTGACATAGACGTACAGTGCCGCCAACATACTATTCATAACGAAACTCCGGCGAGCCGCTGGCGAATGACTATGCATACGGGTGTTAGTTTATATCAATTTAACTGAAAATCGTACGACACTCATCAACTCCATGGGGGAGTTTAGTTGCAACAGAGGTTCTGCCAACAAAATTACTAGATGGTCATAGCCTCACCTGACCCAAAAAGATCGTGAACGGCTTATATAAGCCGTTCACGGAAATTGACACTTTTTGTGTTAGGTTAGGTTGTTTTCAGTTTAAGGTTATATTTTCTGAATAGGTACATTGTTGCCCGATATTCTCTAGTCTCCACATCAACTCGCGTTCTTTTAAATTTGGTCTATCCTTTTTAAATCGGAAGTAGCATCGTTTAATGGAAATTTTTTGTTGTAACAAACTTATTTTGGGCATTTTAACTTTTCCTTGACGGAAATTAAAATTATTTTTACACATTTGACAAGTCATTTATTTTCTTACGAACATTAAAATAATAAATCTGGCAATGTGGTAGTAAGAAAATGTCGAACAGACAGACAGAAAAAAAAGTTGCATCCCCTACATCATCGAATCAGTTAGTCCAACATGAAAAGAAAAAATCATAGCCAACTCTGTCCCAAAAAGGTCGTGAACGGCTTATACAGGGAAAATTAATGAACTGCGAACACGAGTAAATCAAGGCGAATTTACGATTGTCTAAAAAGATGCCAAGACCGTCTGACAGTCAATCTGGGGTACTCTGATATTAATAATATTAATCCATGGGTCGTCTGCGTTGATTGTTTAAGTAATTGTTGAACGCAGACGACGCATTCAGACATTGTAATTTTTTAATTATTATATCACATATATGTTGCATACGGTACTGTGTTATCTTGTGATTTAATTCAGATGATAAATTGAGATTTCATGAACAGGATTCTTAAAGATTAACTGTAAAGTAAAAAGAAGGTAGTTCACAAAATGAAATGCATTCTCAAGAAATAAACAATTTATTCTGAACAAACTACATCATTGTAAAAAAGATGCAAATAAAAGTCAAACTATTTGTATTTAAAACAACAAAATTCAAGAACCTTAAATTAGCACGTGTTCAAAGAGCCCCCTTCTTGAGCTAAACAATAACCTAAGCGATCATAGAAACTTCTTCGCACATTAGCGAGTATATTAGGGCTAATACTTTGAAACGCCTTTTCAATTTTTAAATGCAGTTTCTCCAAATCGTTAGCTCTAGTATCCGGAAAACCATAAAAACTAAAATAGTGTTGTGAGCTGAGCAGCCATCTTGCTGGAACCAAAGTTCGTTAAATGTCTCATCCACTGTACGTCGAATTTCTGAAATTATTTGCTGCTGCAATAGTTTTTAGGACCGGTTAGGGTACGATTGATAACACAATAGACTGATATGTCCTCATCCAGCATTCCTACCCCAACATTAAATATTTAGGGGTAGTACATTCTGTGGGTTATACAGACCATGCACTGGAAATGTCGACTCATCAGCGAAAACAACTTTCAAAAGGAAGTTTTCGCCATTTCTGTCACAGTTTCATAAAATGCCATTCATCTGAAACGGTCATCAGTAAGAATTTCGTATGTCTTTTGGAGTTTGTAGGATTGATACAGATTTTTTTGTAAGATAATCCGACAGTAGAAGCACTTAACTCTACTACTTCAACAATTTGTTTAAGGAAATAATCTGGATGGTCATTAGCAGTAGGACAAACCATTAGTTCCTTTAAATTCTTGCCTTCAATGGAAACACTAGGCCTTTTATGCGTTTTGGGGGAAACATATCCAAAATTTGAAATAACTGCAACGTGCAACGCCTATTTTCAAATTTTGTTGTGAAAGAACTTTGAATTTCCCGGAAGGTTTAACCCTGATAATACCATTTTACAATTTGCACTTTTCCGTTGCTTCGTAGTTAACCATTTTAAGATTGAAATGATAGCAGATATTATCTGTTGTCAAAATTCATGAACTGTCAACGTGAAATTCGCGGCATTTGTAAATTCGTCATATCGTCTGCCATGTTCGCAGTAAAGAAATTCTCACTTATAATACCATGAGTAGTCAAAGTTATGTCGAATATTTTTGCTGTGGTATCACGAATGTCCATTGCGCTTAGGTTCGATTTGGACGAGTGCGCTAGCACGAGTCCTAATCCTAATCGCAATGGACATGAGTAGTGATACCACCGCAAAAATATTCTACTTAACTTTGACTAAGAATGGCATTCGAGGGACTATTCACTGAACCAAACTACTTTTTCAAATTAGTGTTCAGTTAATCTAGCAACAAACTACGCAATTTCTATAGTAACAGAAAACTAATATTGACTTTTTCTAATAAAAATCACATTTGTTTAAAATATTCACTATACCAGTAGTGAAAATTGTCGATTATTTTCACTAGTGAAAATTGTCAATGTAGTTCATTTTTATTGGCCCAAAGACGTCAAATCTTGTGTTTTTATTGGTCAGTTTATGATAGATGACAAGTGAGTTGAATAGTCTCTGTATATAACTAGATTGGATTTTTTAAATACAATTACGGCCACATGTAAAGTCCCCTTGCTTTTGCTATGGTCCTAGTGGCCTGCCGCAAGCTGTATATTAATACTAAATATATGATGGGCGCCTGGTACCATTAATGTCAAAACTTTAAGTGTCAAATTCTTTTCATGGAATAAAATTAGATTTTTTTCAAATTAATAATATACGATCAACGGAAAAATATTGTAACTAACTCGTATGTTAATCGGCGATTAATAATCTCTCGCTGGCGCTTGCGCATTAAAATGTTTTTTGTAATACCTACTTGTTAAATATTTCTTTAAGGACTGTTTACTACTGCGTAAGCAACCTCTTTACGGCCCGGCCGTAAAAAGTGTCCGTAAAGACCACGGCCTTCTAAACTGTGTGCCAAACGTCAAAGTGACGTTTGTCACACAAATCCAGCAGCAAGCAAGCCTTCAACTCTACATAGAAGAAGGCGCAAAAAACTGCTATAACTCCTGAACATACGCTAAAATAACTTGCTCATTCAGAATCTTAACGTCTTTAGGAATATCTTCATCATTTTCTACAGATGTCATAAGTTACGAGCTGGTTACAACTTAAAACTGCTTACAACCATACACGAAATTGGAAATAACTGACATTTATAAACAACAGTTGCAACGTTCTACGCACTCTCAATCGTTCTAAAATGTCATTACACAAACGTAGCGTTTTGATGAAAATAAATTAGAAAAATATAGATATGACCGAATTGTATGTAGGTATTACAAAAACTATTGTACAATACACGTCCGTTAGGGCCTTTACTGCCTCGCCAGTATTATTCGACTCGCTCTTCGAGCTCGTCTCACAAATTCTCTGGCTCGGCAGTAAAGGCTATCCTAACGGACTTCTACTGTAAAATACTATTTCTACGACCACCACTAAAAGTAGGCCTTTTAGCACTAGTTTTTTTCACTAAGTGACGTTTTATAATTTAGCGTGTTTAAAATGAAATCGACTGTTTACTTTTAACACATGAAGGGTACAGGTCCAAAAGGAGCTTAGTCACAAAATTTTGTTTCCGTGTAAACGGAAAAAGAAAGTTCAAAACGGCTTATCTTTATTATTTATTTATTAATGTAGAATTCACATATTAAACGGATTTAACTACATATACTTTAAATAAAAACATAAAATAATCCTGGTTAGTTTACTAATATCGAACACAAAAAAATAAAACTTGATTCAACTACAAAATATTAACGATCAAAAGGAGCTAAGTCCTCAAAACTAACATAACCACTTATCATGTAAATAGCCAAAACTTATATTACTACTTTAACTTAATGAAATCGTTATATCTGGGTAATATTATTTCTTTGGCAGGTTATCAAATAATTTCTGTGCTCCAATACAGCAAAACTTTTTCAGATGTTGCAGATGCAGAAATTTTTTCATCGCTATCGGAATAGGGCCTGAAAGAGAATTAGGTAAGGTAAGATATTTTTTATGCAAAGCAGAAGAATTTACCTGAATAAGAGTACTGTGGAAGTGTAAATTCGTTCTGCAGCAATATAGGCCCCTTCTTTATCTTCCGCTTATCTTTGACAATGGCTGCTTCCCATGCTCCGTTATAGGTGGTTCTATAGTAAAGAAATCTGGGATGTTCCTGACGAATTTCCAGTTCACGGACTGGTCTAGAAGCAAAAGGGCATTTTTTCACATATTCTGAATTTGAATTGAACAATTTTGTCCATGTCCTAAAAAGTGACTGTTTGACATCTACAACATCAAAAGGGGATGGTTTTGAACGAGCCTGCCTTATTATGTCTATCCAGTCTGCAGGAATTTCTGCTCTTTGAGCTGTATTTATTAAGCCCATATTCTTGTCCGGCTCCATGTATGAATGCCCACGAATAGGAAAAATTATTTTGATGTTATTGAATCTGCGTTGGTTGTGGACTACATTATGCAAAAATCTAAACATTGTGTAGTTTTTGTTTTGTCCTCCGCAAGAATCACAAAACATAACTAGATTTTTAACTTTCGGGTCCAAAAAATTATAGAAAAAGTTATGAAGCATAGAACATACATCATCGCTTCCCTTCTTTCCAACGGTTTCTGGATAAATATAAAACACGCTTTGTGCAGTGGAGAGAATGTGAATATTAAACGCGTAAACATTTAGTTGGCTTTTGAAATAAACATCACTTGTTGAAATGTTTGGAACACAAAGATTCTTTCCAAAGTCAAAGCAAACAGCTTCCTCAGTTTCAGATTTTTGGCTATTTCTTTTTGCAACTCTCTTTCTGTTATAAAATACCTCAGCCTTTCTTTTATGTAGTTCATTTTTAATAGAAAGTTCGTTAATTTCCTTTTGTAAGGTTTCCTTATCATCGACTGTAGTTTCTGGTTCCGAAATATCGGATTGGAGACTTTTTACCTTTATCATAAATTCATCGCATATACTGCAAGTGTCGGTCCTTGGATATCCGAATGATATGTTGAATTTTGTATTAAAAATTCTCCTGTAAGATTCGTACGATACATTGACATCTGGGTGCATCTCACAAAACATTTTGAACATTTTCTTTATGTTTAACTCTTCAGGTAAGTATATTCTCTTACTATCTTTCATACTGTAATGACTTTTTCTGCCTTTGAAGGATTTAATGTGATCGCAAACAAATCTCAGAACATGGGGCTGGAATTTTCTAGGATGATTCTTGTTTTCGCCCCTTTTATCTTTGGGAAACATTCCGGTTAATTTCAGAGAATTTTGTATATACGAGAGCTTTTTCTTTTTTATTCCATGAATGGACATAAAGGCTTGCCTGCACACGACAACTTCCTTAAAACAATTTTCGATATTAAAGCGTACCCTGTAAGCGAAAGAAGAACTCCTAAGGTTTGCCTCTTCTTCGTTGTTCCTGGGTCTTCTTCGGCGAACAGGTAAAACGCTTATTAAGCTAGTGAGGTAAGAATTTTGTTCATTGTTTGATGAAAGTGTGTTAAAGTTCTTAATTATTCTATTTCTAGCTTGTTCAGGAACATTTTCAAAACACTTCTTTCTGCAGTTACAATTTTTTCCTAGCTCGTGACTTTGCAACCTAATCCTTTTCATAACCTCACTCATCCTACCGTAACTTTTCCTCTTTTTCGATTCACTTGTAACTCTTAATTGTTCCCACTCGCTATTATTACCACTACTATCGTTTCCCTCCATGCTTAACTTGAACTTTATTTTTAATGTGGAGGTGTAAACAATAAAAAACACTTAAAACAGCAAAGAACACCCACAACACTGCCGGGAACAATCTCAGTGGTATTGCGCAATAAAAGTGCCGTGCATGCAAACCATATGGACTTAGCTCTTTCTGAACGCGTATACACGTGACTTAGACCCTTTCGGACGTGTGCTACTAAACCAACATTTTTATGGGACAAGGCTCCTTCTGGACGTTTTCACTTATATGACAAGATACTACATTGGAAACCCTAGTAGATGGCAGCACCAGTCCCAAATACCTAATATATGGACTTGGCTCCTTTTGGACGTGCACCCTTCATTTATTATTGAGAAAAACTCCCAGATATAAAATTTCAGTATGATAGGTTAACCTAAAGCGGCACTTTACCTAAACAGGTAGTGGTTACCTAAAAATGTAATTTTATCGCTGTATGTATATACATTGCAATAAACTTTTCAAATTTGCTAGAAAACAAGGCGAATGCGAGAAAGTCTAGGGGAGCACACTCCCGATTTTTTATGTCAAAATTCACATGCGCAATATAATATTACACAAATCGGAATAATGTACAGCAACCGCACAATGCTAAAAAAACGTCGCCTTTCAGACCAATTTACAAATTACAGTCATGTTAAACAAACGCAAAAATGTAAATTTCTCATCAGCAATCAATGTCATATTAACAATAACATGTCTGCAGAGCGCGGCGGATAAAACTAATCTAATTGCGTAAGCACTAATCGGAAAGGAAACAGAACATTAAAGTGTGCCATGTTATCAGTGCATAAATATCAACTCGGAATGTGCCTATTAAAAAATAACACATAATCGATTGTCACACGCTTCTGAGAATTGCCATGAAATGTATTTTTCAACATTGCTACTCAAAATTGGGCTGCAAGCAGCGACGGCACTACAAGTCGCCGAATTATTTACACTCGGATATTACACAAAGACTTGTTGAAATTTCACTCAGATCTGCCTCCGATTGCTCTAGGTGGGATTAATTAAAGAACTGACGCTGTAATTTATAGATAATTACGTGGTCGACAAGCCAAGAAATAGAAATTTGGAGGAAAGTAATTGTTGCTCATCTTGAAAGAATTATGTAGGTTTTCCTGATAGTACTTTGTTTACATTTTGCAACTTCACCAAAGTGCCTGGATTAGGCAACAAATTAGTTTTGAATGAAAATATAAATCATGAACTGACATCCCGAATATTTATGATTTTGTGAACGTAATATGCGTAATCTTAGAAACAGTATCATTAAAACGCGCTGCGTTTTTGTGAAATAAAAATTAATTTCAATTTCACGAATCCGTTACACAATGTAAAACTATTCCAAGCTTGGCTGTTTAAATATTTAAGAGCCGGAGCCATATGAAATTGTAAAAAGCAATATCAGATCTTCAAATGTAAAATTTACTAGGCATTTATAGTTAGAAAAATGGAATTTTAAAACTAAATTCCGTAATTATCACACTAAACAGATTTGCTGATTTCAAGTTTATATGAAAGTTGCAGAGAACTAAAATTTGACGGAAACTTGTTATTTGGAACAGAGAATTTCCAACAATATATCCATAAATTTTTAACAACAGAGCTATAAAGAATTCAAACAAAATTAAAAGAAAGTGGGCTGGCCTATAAACGAGAAAAGAAATTGGAATTTAAATATAGCATTTTCTATAAATTTCTAATTTCAAAAAATCTAAATCTTTATTTTATCTAGCGTAAAAACTTTACCTTATTACGGTCTGACTATTACAATGTATTCTTTAAAAACAAAGCTAGAAATAAGAAAATTAAACTGTTGGAATTTTATATTTTAAGGAAGTTAATGGCCAATATTAGAACTTAGAAATGAATATAGTTAGTAAAATGCCCAAAATTAATCCAAAAGAATGTTGGAAAACAAATTAAAGCCCACAAAATGTTTTAATTCAAAATTTATAAAAAGCTAAACATATTGTATATCGTTGAAATCAGAAAAACAAGAGCTATCTAGTATCAAAGACAACTAATTCGGCGCTGATAAGAGAAACTAAAGTCGATTGTGATTTTGAAAACTCTTATAGAATTTACCCTAAGGAATTTTTTCACGAATTTAAACAATCATATTGAGCATACAATACAAGTGTAATACTCAGCCAAAGCCGGCTTGTTATCAATTTATTACTACAAGGGAAAAAATGTCCTAACGGTGACGTCACATGCAGTGATTTATGGATCCTAATAGGATTGAAATCAAGCCGACGTATTAACAATCTTAATGCTTTCTTTCCTTCCCTTATGGGAGGAAGCTCAAAGCTGTTTATGAGAAGCGAACACTTGTGTAAACGCATACAGAAATAAGTAGAAGAGATCTGGGGACAGATTAAACCCACGAAGCTTGGCCACGACTGACCCACGAAGAAAGTTGTTGTTTACTTCTATCGCCGTTATTTTACATTTTTCTTCTAATGCAGTAAACCATCTTCTATCGCAGATAAACAGCAGCCTTGTTTTACCAATTTTGCATGGATATTAAGCACAACTTTATGTATACCCAAGCCCCAGACCAATCAGACTACATGCACGAATCGGAGGGTTTACTAACTACAGTAGAAACGGTGTGCGCTTCTCTTCGCAATTTAGCAAAGGGTGTTCAAACTGGAAGGGGCGCCGAAGGGTTTGGTTGCCCGAGCCTTTCGGCGGAGTTGAATTCCTAAACCGTAAATTAGGGATGTTTCGTTCCCACGCCATTGACGGCGGATTCTACGCTTGCTGAGTTACTGAGTAAGTAAGCAAGCTTTCTTCGGGCTATATTTAATTTCACATGTGTTCTATCGCGAACTGTTTTCTTCTTATATTAGTCAGTGAGGAGCCGTAAGACAGATTGCTAAGGTGTTAGCTTTCGTTGCATCTGGATGCGGATGTAATCCCGGGGAACGGCCTTGACTAGAGATGGGCGCGTGAGTGAATTTTCGCTCACGTCACGCACGTTTCACGCTTGCTTTAAACAGTCACGTTCACGCACGTTCACGCTCACGGTCACTCACGTTCACGGCGTGACACGCCGCTCACGACGTGACACGCAGCTTTCATTTCAAAATTTTAATTCAGATAGAACAGAATATTCAAATTTAAAACCAATGAAAAAACCCTAAAAAGAACTAAAAATATGTTTTGCACCTGACATAATTTACGTGATATGTTGCAATCAGAATAGTTGACATAAAAAGAAAAAAATGAAAATTGACTACAATAACTTCGACAAGGGATAAATACTGATTTGTCGCAAATATATTTCTTGCAGCTGTCTTCAAAGACATTACTTTTAATACCAAAGTTGTCATTGGAAGTGACGTTTCTCTTATCGGTATGAGTATAGAAGGTATATGTTGCTAGGGAACACTTTTAATTAGTAGGTTTGAAAGTACTTTTACGTACAAGGATCAACATATTCAGCGTTAAGGCGAGTATACAAAAAAAACATTACTGTTATTAGAATAATAAGTTCATCTACACAAGTACACAATAAATTGGTTTAAAAATAAAACGTAGTCAACATTTTCAGTGTTAAGTCGAGTATACAAAACACAACATTAGGTACTTTTCTAAAAATAGGTTCATCTACACATCTACACAATACATTTTTGGTTTAATAATAAAACGTAATTCACATTTTTAGCGTTAGCCGAGTATAAAAAACCAACCATTACTTTTATTAGAATAATAAGTTCATCTACACATCTACACATTAAAATGTTGATTTAAAAATAATATGTAATCAACATTTTCAGCGTTAAGTCGAATTCTGTGCTCTTCTAAAATTCGCCCAGCTGTAGAAAATACTCTTTCGCTTGTAGCGGAACTTGCCGGTATGTTTAAAATTTCTCAAGTTTTTTTAACAGTGGCGTATTTACACTGTTTTTCCAAAATCCTAAAATGTCATCTACATTTCCGAATTTTAATTTAGCATACTAATTTAGTTCTGTTTCGACATCATCCTAATTACATGTGTGATCGTCAGAGCTATCTCTAAGTGTAGAAAGATAAGAATCTGATGCTGATGTGCCAGTTTTAAGTCGTTTGCTATGTATTTCATCATTATCATCTATAGTTTTATTTGCATTATAATCTTCTCTTTTATGTGAAGGTATGAACTTTAAGGATTTATAATTAGGGTCCAAAAATAAAGCCACATAATGTAACTTGTTTGGCACAATTTGTGATTTAATGAATTTAAAAGTTGCTGCACCCTGCAGTTTTTTATTCGTTACTAAATATTTAACGTGAAATTAACGTGAAACGTGAATCACGCCTTGGAAATTTTCACTCACGTTCACGCACGTTCACGTCACGATTTTCAAATATTAGTCACGTTCACGACGTGACACGCCGTGATACGACGTGACACGACGTGACACGACTGTTTTCACGTCACGCGCCCATCCCTAGCCTTGACCCGTCCATATTGTCAAATTGCGCCCACTTCACACCTGTTCCATGAACTCCTTAGAGAGCAGGAAGGGACTTGACTCCGGAACGCACTTACAGGTTAAGAGTTTCCCCTTGGTATGGTCATTTTCCGGCGACTAATGCCCTTGACCTTGACTTGATCTTGGGAGTATACCGTTCACTCCGCGAGTTCGATACCTGGAAGCACACAAAGCGCTTTGCCTTGCCAACAATTGCCTGATTTTAATGTGTGCGATAATATTGTATAATTGTATTGTAAACATGTAAGTATATATTAAGATGTATGTATTTTTTTTAGATGCATCGTAATTTATCAACCCGTAATTGTATATATAAATTAATTACAATTATATACTGTGGTATTGGCATTCTGGAGTTATTTATTTGTTACTGTTACTTGTACTTGAACTAAGCTTCTCGTTTAGATAATTTTGTGTTACTTGAGTTTACGAATTCTTTTTGAATGTCTGTATATACTTGTCATTATTTGGTAAAAATTCGTTGGCGCTCTTTTATGTGAGTATTTTAAAGAGCTGCTCACTCCATCTCCAATTGAGCTAGTTTCGGCCGGAAATTATATCCATGTAGTCACAAGTCTGTTTACTTTTTAAGAGAATAGACAACGGTTAGCTTTGTTATGATAACAAGGTTAAATTTGTGAGCAATTATAAGTTTACGGTGATGCCATAAACCAAACATAGCAGGAAGTTAATGCAAATACCATCACACACGTAGAAACTTAGTATGGTCAGTGACTGCCCAAGTAATATTTGAAAAAAAACTGGGGGGTAATGCGAGTTTAGCAAATGAATCCAGGCACAGATTCAGGTTTACCTTTATCAACACATGTTTGTGCGTAAATACTTCCAGGATAATGAAAGGTTTTACCGGGAAGAAACGGTAATAATCGGCAACATTTAGCTATCAAACGTTCTCGAATATACAACGGGGCCTCAAGGACCTATTTGGTCCCTCCAAATTACTATCAAACAGCCCCAAGCTAGGGCAAAAGTCAACAACGAAATATTGCATGCGATCGGATTGAGAGACGCTGACAAAAGGGAGCGAGGCCAAGCGCACATTTAACACCTGCGAACAATCGATGGCGTGAACTACTTACTGACTAACATCGGATCGATAATCTGCCTCGTACACGTTGAAGGACGCAAAACGAGTTCGATCACCTCAACAGGCAGGTCACCAAGTTGCTAGCGGGTTTAGCCAATACAGTATGCAAAGGAGGGGGAAATGAATGTGCGATCCAAGTGTGGTACTTTTTGACCGTAACAATGGGGCTCATTGCATGATCTTTCAGCAACTCTGCACAAGGGTATGCTAGATGTTTTCTCCAGATCGGTGAATACAGTGATGAATTCGTTTTCAAGTTTTCCCGTCGTTTTCGTTAATGTTCTGCTATTCTATTTCAATTCTCTTTAACATATCGAGCAATTAAGAGAATTTTTGAAATAGTGTGGTACTTATCTCCCTCCCATTAGCACTTTGTTAAATAGAATAGCTAACATTTCCCACAATATTCTTCTTCTTCATAAGCCTCTTTTTAGGTCCATTCTTGAACATAGGCCTTCTTTAATTCCCTCCATCGTTCCAGGTGTTGTGCTGTTCGGATCCATGCTAACCCAGCTATTCTTTTAAAATCGTCATACCAGCGCATTGGTGGCCTCCCTTTGCCTCTCTTATGTTCATAGGGCCTCCAGTCTAAAATTTTACGGTTCCACCGAAATGTGTCGCTCCTTGCTACATGGCCAGCATAACTCCATTTGAGGCGTGCAACTTTAACACCAACATCCGTTACTTTGGTGATCGTTCTGAGTGTTTTGTTTTTAATTCTGTCTCGTCTTGTCAGGTTCACCATGGCTCTTTCCATACTTCTTTGAGCAACTCTTATTGTCTCGATTTTATATTTAGTTGTTGTCCAGTTTTCCGCGCCATATGTTAATACTGGTAGAATGCATTGTTCAAATAATACCACAATATACTTGGTCCATATTTGACCAGCTTGATACGAATGTCTTCAGGTTCGGAAGATATTTAATTCTTCATCTACTTAATAGTTATTTTTATATGGTCTATCGATATTGCTTCTATACTCAGGTTTTATATGGCCTCTTCTTGGTGAACTATTTCTTTATATTCATGCAAATGTACATGTTAGCTTTCCTACGTTTCGTAAAATTCCTTTGTGTCATTACCCCCAAATCCTCCCTGCTTCCTTCCCTTGATGTTGCCGTTTCGCATGCCGTGGATATTCTTGTGATAGCTTCGTACATTATGCTTATCCTTTCAGTTAGAAAAAGACGTAACAACTTTTTTTGAATGATGATGCGTTGCATTTACAAAATCGACTATAAAAGAAATTATTATTCTCCGTTTTAGAAAAAATTGCCGTTTTATGCTTCTTGTTCATTTCCATTTAATAATAAAATTTTCATAAATCGTTTTAGGTCATGGAATCACCAAATAAAACAAACTGTAATTATAAGACAAAAATTAAACATAACGTTTTGTTTTCATTTTTCTTTTGGTATAATTATAATTATTACTATTGTTCTAAAAAATGTGGAGTCTGAAGTTTTTGACGCGCGCTTTAAAAATGATTGTGATTACAGTATGTTGAGTAAACATTAATTAAACATTAAAGCATCTAATTTCTCAGAGAGTTGTTTGTCACTAATTATACAAGTAATCCGAAGCCTTTTCCCAAAAATTCACAAACAACCCTTGATTTTTGCTGTTACCAACCAGGCAGATAACCGTAGGCAGACAATGCTTTCCCATCAAACTTTATAATTTGTGTTTATTACAAATAGTTTCAATTTCAAAACTTGCGATTGTCACGATTAAAAACCTTAAATTACCTTCTATAGACGTTTAAATAGAAACAAATGGGATGCCCAAGCCGCCTCTTTTAAAATGTATATCTTCGCACGATGTCTAAACGCTTTGTAACAACTGAATTCGCCTAATTACACGGAAATCTAGGTTCAATTATAGAAACAAATTGGTTTGCGGCGGCTGCACCGTAAAATAGTGGACAAAGATTACTTACTTTAAGTTTTTGTTGTTTCTATCATCCATTTAGACAATCGGCCGAAGAAAGCAGAAAATTATTAGGATGAAAGTCCCCATAAAAAGCGCTCGTTCCGTTAAACAATAGATTGTTCGTATTTGTTTAATAAAGTTGAGCGTCCTTTCTACCAATCGATCGCGATAACAGCTTTGTTTGCGAAGTTTCTCCTGAAACCGAGATCAATTTCGATTCGAGGTTTAATTGTCGTCGTAAATTTGTGGTTGCAGTTTTGACAGGAACGGTTTATGGTAACTGTTTAAGATCTTCAATGGAATGCAAAATCGGAAAATAGGTAATACAGCTAAGCATATTGTTTTTTTTTTAATTTGATTATAAGGGTAGCTGAGGCTATTGTACTGAAATTAAGTGGAATTTATTAAGATTCAGATTGAGATTTTGAATATATCATTCAATACAGTTTTGGATAATACGACACCTTACAACCACATTCCTCCTGTTGGTCCTACTTCTGTTTGGATCGTCATTTTCTTCTTCTACTTCCTTGAAAATTCGCGCAACTTTGGTAATGTTATTTGTTTCCCTTCTTAACACACGCTCGAACCAATGTAATTTTCTTCTTTTTTTTCCTCCATGTATTCTAGTTTGATTCACTATACTTCACATTTCCTCATTTACTGTAAAATATGTTGAGCGTATTATTTTTATTTGTTGTATAGTAATATACCGGGAGATCAAAAATTATTGAATTGGCCGCTTTCATAAAATATGCCTTTAGTAAAAATGTGCCGCCTTGCACCGATTGGGTCTCAACTATAGTAGCCAACTTCAAGTTAATAACATTACTTATTTAAATTGATTTGTTCATTTATAATAAACAACTGGCTTTAAATATATCACAGTTGATGCTTGAAATGTGCACAATCATTGGCTATACACGAATCTACTCTTCGTTTCTAAATTTTAAATACTCCATACAGCTGTTCTTCGGTTATACTTTGCACACCACCTTCTATCGCTTCTTTTAATTCGTCCAATGTGTGAAGTCGATTCTGGTAAATTATATTTTTTAAATGACAGAATACAAAGTAATCCAGAGGAGTAAGATCTAGCGACCTTGCCGGAAAATTTCCTCTCCCGATAACTCTGTTACGCTTCAATAAACTGACAAGGTGCTCCGGCAGTACCTGCATTGTCAAGCTGCAAATAATCTCCCTGTAGCTCATCATCACCAGGTGCCTTCCCTCTAACAACGCTCCCTGCATTTTGAAAGCGATTAACAACTCTGTGGATGTGACGGCATAAAATTCGTGATCCACTTCTGCTTCGGGAAATCATTCCCATAATTTTTCAACACGCGGCATTATTGGGTGACCCCACCTCCCATTTTTATCTCTATTTCCATTTCGGAGATACGATTGTAAAAGGAATTTGTCCTCAGTGATTGCAATCACCAGTTCTAACCTAAAATACCAACATTCGGTAAAACCTTCCAATAATTAATAAAAAGGAAGAAGTGACTCACTTTTGTCACAAACGTGGATGCTAATGTTAGTTTTGAAAAAACTGTTGTTAAAATGAGCGAAAAATAGTGAAATGAACGGAAAATTGACATTTATACAAAATATAAATAAGCTGAAACTGAAAGCTGATAAACAGCAAACTTTACTGCAGAAACTTAAAGTAGATATTGATGACCTCTGCGCGGAAGAAAGTTTTTTTCAGTCAGTCTTTGTTCATCTCCCGGTAGATGCAACTTGTTACAGAGTAACTTTGATGTTCTCCATGTCTCACATTCGCTGTGTAGCTCTGAAGACATTCCTGTTGAAAATTCTTATTTTATTGTATATTTGGGTAGATGTGTATAAAAATCACGAAAAAGTTAGCAAATAGACAATTAAACACAAACAAATCTCCCAAGGATAATACATGAAAACACATTACAGCGTACGATGGTCAGGTCAGAAGATAAAAAGAATATTTTCCCGGTATTCTTAGCGTTGCTGTAGAATATGTCAATATAGCTGGAACTAAAGTTCCTCAACTGAGAATCAGCAGTGGTCCTCCCAGTAATAATAATAATAATAATAATAATCTTTATTCAACCTGTAAAAATGCCCAATTACAGAATAATAATAAAATAAAACTAACAAAATCAAATCGTAATGGCCGAGAGGCGAGTAGATACAATGGTCTTAAATTTATTCAAGTTTAAATTAAACAAATTAATGTCACTAAAATAAGAATTATATAATTGACACTTTAATATAACACGACTATTGAAATGATAATTTGCTCTTGGATTTCTAAATGTAAACATCTCTTGATTGCGCGTATTAACGCAAGAAACTCGAAAACAATTCTGAGAGCAATGCAAGGGAGTAAGTTAAACAACAAAGTTTTAAACAATAACATTCTGATAATATACAACCGTCTTTTTCTGAGAGACATGTGCTTTAACTCCGTTAATAAACCTTTGTAAGATTTTCCATTGTAGTTATACATATGTCAATTCATTAACACGGTAATGGAAAAACATAAAGATTTTTTTTTGTACATTTTAAAGTTTATCAACTTGATAGTTATAGAAGGGATTCCAAATAACAGCACAATACTCCAGTTTGGTCCTCACTAAGCTATTGAATAAGTTAGATAAGGCACTAAAATTTGAGAATTCTTGAGTACATATTTCGAAAGATAAAGCCCAGTTTTCTATAAGATTTCCGTATTATTGAATCTATTTGATCATTAAATGACAATTTAGTATCAAATATGATACCAAGATGTTTGAAATTAAAAATTCTGTTTATTGACATGTTATCTAAAGTATCACCAAAATGAAAATCAGACTGGTTTCTGGAATAGATCATAGTAAAACATTTATTAACGTTAAAAAATAGTGTGTTATTTTCGCCATTTACAAATTGCATTTATGTCAGCTCGCAACATCACACAATCTTGAATATTATATAACATCCCAAAAACATTTAAATCATAGGCGTAAAAAATAAATCCGGAAAATCGTATACAGTTACAAATATCATTTATGAAAATTAAAAATAATGGCGGTCCTAAAACTGATCCCTGCGGTACTCCCGACGTAGCTACAAAATATTTCGAACAAAAATTATTACAGTACACAAATTACTGACCGTGTAACAAATAGGATTTGATAAATTTAACAAAATGTTGGTGCCCATCCATATCGAGAAACTTTTGTAACAAAATATTGCGGTCGATTTTATCGAAGGCTTTTCTAAAGTCTGTATAAATGACGTCAACTTGATTCACGCTTTCCAAACTGTCTCATATAAAGTGTGTAAATATAGATAAATTTTTTTGTGTAGAGCGTTTGGTAATCAATCCATGTTGATTTATAGAAATCTGACTTGAAATTTGTCAATATAGGGTGTCATGAATTATTGATTCAACACCTTTGCGAATACAGAAAAAAGTGCAATAGTATAATTGAGTTTTCCAGATTTATGAATCGGACATATTTTTGCAACTTTCCATTTTTCAGGACAAGTATTGGTTATTAATCTTAAATTAAATATTATACGTAATGGTTTAACAAAAAAAAATCGAAACAACTTTTTATTACCTAAGTTGGCACTCCGTCCGGACCCAGAGATCTGTAATTCTTCAGTTTAGTAACAGCAGCTTTAATGTCATCTTCAGTAACTTGGTTTAAAGTAACGCATGTATTAATACAGATCTCAGTCATTTCTGCTTTCCCAGGTAAATTTACTGGAGGTGTATAATTATTACCAAAAAAATGTTTTAAATCCTTGAACAATCAAATCAATAGATCTTAATATTTCACCTTGGAAAAACGTGCCGGCACACCAGAACTTTGTTTTTTCTGTCTAATATAGGTCCAGAAACTTTTAGGATCAGATTTAATATTTTGCTCAGTATTTTTAACATAATTAACATAAGTACTATTAGCATTCCGTTTGACAAGAGCTCTGAAACGTTTAAATTGGGTTTCATAAGAAGTATTTTTATATTTTGGATAAATGAATAAATAAGCAATAAAGCAAAGTTATGCAGTGGGCAAACAACGGTATAACAACGAGTGACAGCTGATATATATCAGACTACAGAAATTGTAGAACTCTTAAAAAGTACATGCAGCAGGAAACAATGACATTTCAGAAACAAAATCTTTTTTAAAGTTATTACAGCTCCGTATTATCCTAGCAACCCAATCTAGATACTGATATTTTAAAATGTGATTGACTTTCCTTATTTTCTTTTGAAATTGTTAAAGTTCTTGCTATAGAAAAAGTAATTGTATTATACACGACGATAAAGTTATTACTATTCACTCTTGAATTATTAACGTCTCGACTTCGTCTCGACGTCTAAACGATTCACTCGTGAATAAAATTTAACTTTATCGTCTTGTATAATAAATTACTATTACAGATGCGATCAATATTATCACAGTTATAGCACAGATGCTGAAACCTTGTTTAACAGAGTAGCTGTAATCAAATATCAGTGCTGAACAAACCGTGTTTAAGGTTGATAGATCATGCATTCATTATATTAACACATTAAAGATAATAATACAACAATGACTGAGTGAAATAGCACACTGTACCTACATTTTTGTAATTTACTAGATATTAGATTACTTATTATTAGATAATTATTTTTATTTCACATAAAACATTATATATAAATATTATGGCCACAAAAGCAACCTTGCACGTTACCATTAAAACATATTTATATATCTCAAGAGAACCTTGTATTTTGTCAACCTATTAACACTGTAGCAGATTCTAGAACAAAAAGGCTATCATAAAATATTATACAAAGATGCTAATTCAAAATTTATATCGTTAATTTTAACTTCTACTTAAACCTTCAACTCACGGAATCAATAATAAATTACAGTAATTATTGAATTATTAGTGCTGTTAAACCATAGCAGTTAAAATGCACTATAAATAACTTAATAAAAGAGTTTTACATAGAAAAAACTAACAACATTCTAGTTCTCAAGGGTGCCAAATAGAGATGTTTTCTGATACCATTTTATATCAACGTCACCTTAGACTGGCTTTTGGAAAACACAGTCGAAACACGCCTCTATCTGCATAGAAATACTATAAACGGGTAAATAATAAGGAACATTGACATTACAGCCTTATATGTTAACTTTTTGAAAGAATTTGTTTCTGGCATAATTATTGGCCAGTATATTTGCCTTCAAATGTAATTATCTCAAAAATTAGAAAATATACATTTTTACAGTATTCAATTTAAGAACTGTATATTGGATTTAAATCCCTGATAAGAAATGTAGATTCCCATTCCAAACATTTCTATACATACAATAGCTAAAGTATGTGACAAAAAACTTTAGTTTGACTGTTCAATATTATATTATTATGCAATAATTTCGACTGATTTGATTTTTAGAAGGGAGTTTATTGTAAGTATAGACAGATGCTCTTTGTTTTAGTGTTTATCTTTGTATCTGTTGAAGATACACCTTCAAACAGGTCTTTAATCGACCTTTCCTGTATGGTTTGTTTTTGTATTTGCATTTATAGCCAACTGTTATTTGCATACTTTTTTATTGTTAATTAGATTTATTCAGGTGAGTTCGACTCTGTGTTCAGCGGCGCTTCCGGATGCAGCGATAAATGGAACTTCGGAATCTGTTCGCGGAACTAAGGGATTTTCGACTTCAGCATACTTCAAAGAGAGCGAGGCATTATCTAGCGAGTCTTGCGCGAAGCTTCACGTATGTGAACTGCTCCTAGCATATGTACCTGCGACGAAGTGAATTTAGTCATTTGACAAACTATAAAAAGCGGTTTGGAGAACCGAGCAGTAAATAATTTATTGCATCAAGGTTTGGGTGCAGTAAGCCAGCGTTTGCGTTTCCTACAAACGCTTTTTTGATTGTGCACCGGGTGAATACACCATTTGTGAATCAGCCACTTATATTCGTGACATCCTCTGTGAAGACGTGATGTCATCCGTCATTGAGGAGCCAGTTGTCATGCAGGGGTTTCCCACATCGAGTGTAATAATATCCCACGCGTAGTGCCGTTCAAGGCTTGGCTGACGCAATTCGAAGGTCAACTCACAACGTTACTTCTAGAATCAGTAGGTAATCCAGTATAGAAACTGTTTGCAGTTTAAAGCGACAAGCATTCGCTTCCAGCTGTGGCGTTCAGTTTTAATGTTGTTTTATGTATGTTTTAATCTTGCATGAGAGTAGTCTCAAGCTATATCGCCCGTAGGTTGTTCTAGGATTTAAACCTATTTTATTTGGTTTTCCTTATGATTTTATATGTGTCAATATTTTTGTGTAAGCAAGCAGTTTCTTAAAATGTATGGAAAGGTCAACAAATTAGGATTGTAAATTTAATCTATTTCTAACCTAGTCCTAAGCTTAACCTGTACATACGAGTATAATCAGCTGTAAGACAGAAGTTGAGGAGAAATAAGATTTTGTATTTAAGCAACCAGGATTTTTCATTTATGTAGTATAGATACGCTTACAGAATATGAAAATAATACTTGAAATTGCAAAATATGAGTCTAGTAATCAATACATGTAATTATAAGAAAATTCAACCTTTCTTCTTCTTCTTCTTCTTCTTCGTCGTCGTTAATTAGGCATTTGCCTGTTCGCTCATCAATGCTTAGTGTTGTTATGGTGTTCCTTGTGACGAGGACATCCAACTGTCTTTCCAACGTTTTGGAGGTCTGCCTGGATTACGTTTTCCCTGTGGCCTACCGGGCTTGCTACTCTTGCTAGTGTGTTGATCTCCATTCTGGACAGTGTTCATTCCACTCTTTACGTCTTGTTTTTGTCCATTTGACTATGTCGTTTGCGCCACATATTGGTCTTATTTGTGTATTGGGTATTCTGTCCAGTGTAGTTCTTTCGGCTATCGAGAGTTCTCGTTTGTGACTCTCCGAATAGTTGTTTTGTTTTAGCACTTTTGGATCGGGCATCGGCTGCATACGTCATGACTGGGCAGACGATTGTAATATAAATTTTTGTTTTACGTTCTACCGATATGAATTTATTTTTCCAATTAATGTTACAGAGGTATCCAGATATTCGGGCTTCTTTGTTGACCTGTAGTTTCCCTACTTTCACATAGACTCGTTGGCTAGTTATTTCAACTCGGAGGTAGTTGAATGCTATAACTTTTTTTATTATCGCGTTTTCTATTTCGAGCTTGCATCGTAGCGGTTCTTTCGATATCGTCATGCATTTAAGATGCAGATAAGACTGTATTAATTTCCATATTGTATTGTTTAGCTGCTATGACGAATCGATGTAGCATTTGTTGGAGATCATCTTCGATCTCAGCAATTATGACATCGTCGTCTGCATAGCATATTTTTATTTCTCATTTTGTAGCCATTATTAAGCGTTTCATCGCCGTAGTTATGTTAGCCATTACTATGTCTATTGCCAAACAATAATTAGTGATAATGAAAACATAATTTTCAATCAATAATAATCGCACAATTGTTGAAAACAGAAAAATGTTTTGTCACTGCTCTAGCTCAGAATACAGTTCACTTAGAAAAATTTTTTTCAACAGTTGTTGTAAATGACGTCCTTGATAAGAATGATAATAAATATTTTGGTCGTATGACTAATCCTAACGTAGGTAGTCCTAAAAAAGCGATTTTGCCCGCAATTTTATATGTTCGAGTACTTATCATTGTGTATTTGTACTCTGTACTCGATTACATTTTATGTAAAGTATTTGTATTCGATACTCGAGTACTTTTTGTGTGTACTCGGAATAGCTCTGCTGCAAAGCAACATTTTTCTTTAAGGGTCTCTACAAGCTAAAATATTCTAGTCAGTTTACCACATCGGAGTGCGTTATAGATATTAACGATACAAGTTTGATTATGAGCATCTTAACGACACGAGTTTGATTGCCGAAAACGAGGCGGTGAGCCGAGTTTTGCGGCAATCAGACGAGTTTCGTTATGTGTCATAAGCAAACATGTATTGTGCAATATTTTATCTTCATCAATAAATTCTGGTTCAATGTATTTCTTTATACGAAAAGAGTGCGGTAATATTCATTACCGCACTGAGTGCGGTAATATCTATCCATCACCGCACTGAGTGCGGTAATATCGATTACCGCACTCTAATGAAGCTCTTAATGATAATAAAATTAATTTGGTTAAAAGTCTATAACAACACTGATGAAGATAAAAACACTAACTGTACGTAAAATCGTAGTTACGGTGAACGTTAACTGTGTATGAATGTGTTGTTTACATGTCAGCAGGCCAAAAATACATTTTCCACCCTCTCACAGATAAAGACAGATTCCGGCATTCCAAGATTTAAATATTTGCCATATGGATTGGCAAAAATTAGCATCAGTGAACAAAATTACCAAACTACATGCTATTTGAAAATAATAAACCGAATCGAATATATCCCGCTCATGTTTCGTTTAAAAGTATAATTCTGCCAAAAAAATATTGCGTTAGAAATATACTATAAAGCGCTGAAGTAAATCTTCGCTAGAATTAAACAATATTTTTTTTCGAATTACATTTTTTAGTTCTTGAATTGTTTGAAGACGTGCCTGGTAAACTTTTCTTAAAAAAACTCTAAAGAAAAAAATACAAAAGTGTCTCTGCGTTAGCACAACTGACTCGGTCAAAATTTACCCCGAATACTCGTTAAAAACAGCCCAATTAGCCATAGTAGGTGAAACTTTAGACATCAACGTACAAAGAAATGGTTTTTTGACAAACTCCACATCAATAATATTTCCATAGCAAGCTATCAAAAACCATTTAATCCAATTGCCGGATCTCACAAATATAATATGTCATTAAACTAACACGCTTGCTACTTTGCGTATGAATGGAATTCCAAGCTTGCAGTCGATGAACTAACCCACTGTACGTACTAAAAGTTATAAACATTGATATCGGAAAGTTTAGATGAGCGCTATCGGCCGCAGTCAGAGTGATTGAAAACTTCAGCTATGGTGACTTCTATTGAATCTTATATCTTTATCGTTTGACTTAATTTTTGCGGATGGTACCCGCTACAGTCTACAAATTGTCGCAAAGCTGAGGAGCCGCTTCGATCTAGCACCAATACGACCGTGAAAATATACAGCACTGATTCTACAATCCATATTCATGAAATAAAAATTACTCGTGGTTCGTTTAAGCTTTAAAACTAGTACAAAAAGAATTTTCTTTGAAAACAAAACAATTCTTGAATAACAGGTTTGTTACGGTAGAACAAAGACTAGTTAACGAGCGGCAACTGCTGGCAGAGACATCTATTGCATACTACAAGTTGAACCAAGTTCAAATTCAAATACAACTACTATACATAGCTTTCTTTTTAATTAGTTTTTAGGTCTTTTAGGCGTTTTTTTTGCGGTGGTGCCAGTGTGCATCGCACACTTTGCACACGCCAGCAGCCGGGCTTATACCTATATACCTGTTTTGTCTTTTAGTAACACTGGCAGCTGTTTCATTCAGAATGATGGAAAAATGTAACGCATCTTTGACCGACTTTATATCGTATGAGCAAAAAGAAGATTCATCAAAGATGTCTTTGGAATGTTGGTCATATGTATTATAATACCAGAAAATATGAAGCTGTAACGTTAGCGCCTGTAGCAACTTTATGTAAAGCATCAATGTTATGCCAGAAATTTTTACGACGCTAATGTCCGTCGCAATCGGAGTTTGCATCGGCCTTAGGCTCGCATAAGCGATAAGAACACGTTCAACAGCGGTGCGCCAAGTCGCGTACAAACAAGCACGCCCCGCCTCTGGGCGCAGCACAGATAATGAGGCTCTTGAAGAGAATAAAAGGAGACTCCGCAGTTATTTCAAATCACTTGAGACTTGAGTCCTGAGACCTGATCCTGATCTCCAGCCCCAGGCTCCCCTACGGGGCCTGGCCCCACTTCTTGATACTTTCCTGGTCTAACTTGATCTTGTGACAGATTTCTGCCTCATAGGGTATCCCCGGTAGCCCGAACCAGATTAAGTTAATCCTTGGGTCGGTGGGCCCGACTCGTTAAGTGCTTCTTTAAATACCTATAGGAACAACATTGTAAGTTAACGACGTCATCCAGATGGTTTACTAAAGGCAAATTGCACGTAGTCGGTCGGGACACTGAATCGCTCGCAGCCTTCCAGCGTTTCCGCGGCAAATTTACCTGCAACCGACGAACAAGATAAAATGTCATGTTAGATTATTTCTGGAGTCCCGAATTTGCATACCAGGGAATCACAACGACCTGTACGGCTTATTACACTGCCAGTGAAAGTCAGGTATCCGATATCCATTGTATTTAACGATATTTTTCCAGACCCCAGAACATAAACAAACCGCCATTTCCCGGCACAAATAATCTGTCGCAAACCCTTCGTTCGGAGCGCTAGATCTACAAGGCAGCAGACCTACACGGATTCGTGCTCGAGGCAGTAACCGACAGAACATGTGTGCTAATTGGGTTGCTGACCGGCTAGTGACGAAGAAAACGAGAGACCAGAAATAATTTTATTTGTATATTAATGCACATAACATTTATTCAAATTAAGACTTCTATAGCTAACCACATTACACCGTTGATTTCTACATTGTGTTTTTCTTGTAATTATACATTTCAGTACCATGAATTCATGGCATTTGAGTTTACCAGAGGCAAGACCAGTTTGAAACTAAATGTAGCAAATTTTGGTCAAAATTAAAATAAGTATTTTTAAAATTAAAATTCAAAATTCCGATACCAGCCAGCAGAATTACAAAACTGTCATTTGACATGTATTACATTTATTACAAAATATGGTTATGATCTTCTACTTCTTCTTCTGCAGGCTTTGGAAATATTTCCGTTGCGTTTATTACGGGAAGTCTTGACCACGGTTTTAATCACGTTTCAATATTAGCCATTGTCAGCCACTGTCTATAAAATCTCAGTGACAAGGATTAGGTATAATTTTCTGGTGTTATAATACACACGACTTCCAAATTCGAAAGGCATCTTTGATGAACTTTCTTTTCGCTCATACTGAATAGCTATCTCTTGCTGGCATACCTACTGTAAAAAGCAGATCTTTATTGTGTAACGCTAGCTCCTGCATCAAAATTTTATTTAAATTTGATACATCGCCTAATCAAGCGTTGCATCAACTCGAAGCGCGAACAGGCGATAAGGAATCCTATTCGCAGTGCTCGTGTTCGCGATGTATGACCGACAGCG
Source organism: Agriotes lineatus (assembly GCA_940337035.1). NCBI lineage: Eukaryota > Metazoa > Arthropoda > Insecta > Coleoptera > Elateridae > Agriotes > Agriotes lineatus. Next base: position 62,131 of record CALNHX010004887.1, on the reverse strand, counting down.
TCGTTCCCCTCTCCAGTGGAAGCTAGGGCAAGTACCCCGATAACGCGGCAGAAAAGGTATAAAAGAAGATTACACTGGCAGTTCCAGTCATTTGAGAAAATCCCGCTTGAGTCCCCAGAGATTTATCCTCTCAATTATTTCTCTTCTTTCCTACCTGGGTCATCCGGTCTGACAGGTCGAACTGTCTAACGGAGTAGGCCTCCAATCCTTACCAGTTCAGGCTTAAAAGGAGATGATAGGTTGAACTGTCAGCCAAAGAAGTTTAAACTTTCCGTATGACATACGTAAGAGCAAAGCCGCTAGAATTCGATTTTACCTCGATTGTTGTACTTTTTTGGGAAATCGAATCCTTGAGGCTTTAACTCTAACTTAATTGGCTGTACTGTCTTGCAGGGCTAACCGCTTAAAGCCATTCTCATCCGCATAATTATTAAGCGCAAATCCCGGCGTTCCGAGAGGTTAAATGCAACGCATAACCCTTTTACAAATAATTAAACCTGTAGGAATCGCAGCATCTACCCCGTCTGCAAAGCGGCTAGAGTACGGCAACCGCCCCTCATAAACTCACCTAGAGGGTCCGTTTTAGACGCTTAAAAACGTTTTTCTGGTGTCCGAATTTTGAGCTCGCTTTCCATGAATTTATTTCCGACAGGCTGTCAAACCAAAGCTAAAAGAAAAATGCAGAATTATACAGTAATATTATGGACGAAACGCAAGATTTAAAACGTCATGAACAAGTTTCTATTCTTTTAAGATATTGTGACAAAGATTTAAATATCCATGAAATCTTTTTGGGGTTTTATAGAACTGAAAGCACTGATGGTGAATCACTTTTTAATTTATTGAAAAAAGTGTTGGGTTCTTTTGGTTTCAAATTAGAAAATCTGAGAGGCCAATGCTATGACGGGGCTGCTGCCATGCGTGGCAAATATTCGGGAGTTGCTAAGAGGGTGAGAGATGAAAACAATCTAGCTGTCTATATGCATTGTTATGCGCATGTGTTGAACTTGTGTATTGTTGATGTTAGCAGTTCTGTAATGACTGTGAGAAATATGTTTGGGGTGTTGAATAGGCTTCACACTTTTATTGAAGCATCATCGAAAAGACACTCTGTTTTTGTAAATATCCAAAAGACTAAAGCAAGAAAGTCTACAACAATTAAGTCTCTGTCGGATACAAGATGGAACTGTCGTTTAGAAGCCATGCGTTCAGTTCTGATAAATTTCACTGTCATACTAGATACCCTCGAATCAATATCAAAGAATGACGTTGTTAGTGGATCCGAAGTAAACGCCCTTTTGATAGGTGTGACCGATTTCTCTTTTTACTTCCTTTTACCGTAAAGGAAGTATTGGATTCACCCCAAAAATTCGAAATTGAGTTTTCAACAGATCTTCACGTTTTAGAGTCCCCTGATCTCAAAACACATATTTTTTTTCATTGGTCTGTGTGTCTGTCTGTCTGTGTGTCTGTCTGTCTGTGTGTCTGTGTGTCTGTCTGTCTGTGTGTCTGTCTGTGTGTCTGTCTGTGAACAGAATATCTCAAAAACGAAAAGAGGTATGGCGTTGAAACTTCATATATAAGTTTTGTGTACTATGTAGATGAGACAGCAAGCTTTTTAAAAAAATCGCATAACCGGAAGTAGGTGTTTACTCTTGTGATTTTTTAGTTTTTTTCGATTTTTTCAAAAACGGCTCTAACGATTTTTTTCAAACTTTACATTTTTATTACATTTTTAATGTGCATTAACGTGAGATAGGTGATTTTCCAGTTGAATACTTCTAAAGTGGGTTTCTTTTGTTTTTTTTTTCTATTTTTTTTATTAACTCCTATTTTAAATAGAACACCCGGTATATTATTACTTTTTTGAATTGTGCTTAAGATTTTTGAGAAAATTTGTCTCTTCAACTAACGCTCTATTTTGTACCGTTTTTGTAGAATTCGTAATTTTTGAAAATTTTTGACGAATGCTTAAAAATTAAAAATTAAATATTTAACTAATTATAAGATCACTGTAAAAGGAAGTTGTGTGAGTGTATCACACCAGATTTTTTATTTTCCCTAAACCTTATGTCTAAAATCCTGGAGATTACTAATATGCTATCAGTACACTTCCAAAAGAAAACTGCAAATTATTCCACAGCAATCTTACTAACTAAATCAATGGTAACTACACTTCAGCAACTACGAAGCAGTGAAAACTTTAATAAAATGTGGAAAGAAACAGAAGAAATGGCGAAAAAGGAAGGGTGTGATAAACCAATGATTCCAAGGAAAAGAAAAGTCCCTGAAAAACTTGGTGGCGGCGACGTTGATGGAAATTATCAATCAGCTGCAGATTTCTATAGACAAAATGTGTACTTTCCTGTTATAGACATTCTGGTAAGTGACATTACCGAAAAATTTAAAGAAAATTACTTGAAAGTGCTACAAGCATTGCGTTCAGTTTTAAGTAAAAATGAAATTAGTGAGCAAGACTTGAACCACCCACAAGAAGTCAGAAAAGGAATTTATTGCAGAACTGAATGTGTTCTCACGTATGTGTATAGATAAGAACATTGCTGATGATTTTGATCTCAGACTTAAATTTTTCATTGAACAAAGTTTAGGTGAATGTTTCCCTAATTTAAATGAGATGTATAAAACATTCTTGACGGTGCCCGTGAGTTCGGCAAGCAGTGAAAGCTCTTTTTCTTGTCTTCGAAGACTCAAGACGTACATACGCAACGCTACTGGACAAGAAAGACTTCACCATCTGGCAGTTTTGTGCATTGAACGAACTGTTCACATTGACACCCCTAAAATAATTAATGAATTTGACGCTGAAGCAACTCTTCGAGGAAAGAGACTACAGCTTCATTAGGACCGACACCTTAGCTCATATTCCTGCTTCACAATTTGGTATGTTGTATACAAAATAATTTCACTTTTAATTATTTGATATATTTATTATTTTATTTTATGTAGCTTCTTGTTTCCCTTCAAGCTCATTAATGTTTATGACATAAACTGAAGTGTACTCTGGTCCAAAAAGTTTATTGTGCTTATTAATTCTTCAATCTGAAAAATGTATAATTCTAATAATAATGATAATAAATAGTAACTGATATTGAACTGAGACATATCATTTTTTAAAATTTTTCATTGTACATTATTTCAGTAGTTAGTCGAGCATGATTTTGCAAGTGCAGCATTTTCTGCAATGTAGGAAGCTGTTTCGACAGTTTACATTTTTATGTAGTAGACAGAGATTTGATGTTGCGCCCCCCCCCCCCCCCCCCCCCCAAAGTAATACCCCAAGTTACGCCCATGCCTCGTAAGTCTAAGTCTTACTAATGTATTTATACTATTATACTTTAAAAAGATGCAGCGCAGGATTTTAAGATTTGCCAAACCGTGACAAACAATATGTTTAAGTTTTTAAATTCAAATGGCTGCTTGCATATTTCTGAAATGAGACTGATTGATAAAGCTTCCACAAGAGTTACGATCTAAAAGTAAAAAAAAATGTTTTATTCCAATGCAAAATAAAATCTAGAAATTGAAAATAAAACACTTAGAAGTCATATGCAAGGAACGATTAAATAATCTAACGAATATTATCATTAGGTAAATATATTCGATGTTTTTATATTCATTAGCATTCTTTAGTTATTTTGACTTATCTAAAGTATTCAAGGAGTGATCATGTATTTGCTACTTTGTATGTAAACTCATGTCGCTGCTGATTTTGCAAGCAATGCAAATGATCGTAAAAGCGCCAGTGAATTTACTTAACAACTTAACAACAATACTGTAGCTGGAAAATCTAAGAAACAAACAGTAATGGCTTTATCTTAAGTAGAATGCAAATTTGTTGCGCTTTCTAATGGCTACTCAATGTTTATTGTTGAAGCAATTGTTGAACAGTGCTGTTATTTTGAAAATTGGACCCATTAGTATTTACTTATAAAAGAAATCAATTTTGTCTTAAAATGGAATGCACCCTACAAACTAAAACATTTAAACATATTTGATGTACTTACGTCATCGCTTCCCTAGATATTGTGTGCATATAGGAAATATTCAATTAAAGAGCATTCTTTCAGATCAGCAATGTGCACATCGATCATCGATCACAAATTGAAAATGTTACGGTTGCAAACCTAAGCCTTTGATAAATTTTGCAATTTTAAAATGATTGGAATGTTTAACAATTCTTTTATAGAGAAGTTGTTTTATTATCGAAGAAACCGTAGAAGTAGAAAATTGACAATTTAAAGGAAGTTATTCATTGAATAATTATCTAAGAAGCTCATTCAGGAACCGGCCACCTGCAAAGCGTGTTTAATTTTATATCTTTGCTAAAGATTTGGTATGACCAGTAATAAGATGTTACGATAAATATTATGGCACTTTGTAAGCCAATAAAGATGATTGATTAGGGAAATCTAAAAATTATATCTCTTTAGTAACAAACTAATAACAGTCACCTGCTGACTGATTTGCTCTAACCGCTAATTTACAATCTAATTGATTAATCTGGCAAGCGCTTCCTGTGCGTTTTCAGAGCGTCTTCTGTCAAGGTCCATGGGAAAGTGCAATTTGGCAACTTTGTCGTGAGATATGGGTGTAGCCCGCCGTCACTAAAGACGCGAGCTGTACTCGCTACGCCTTTCTAATCGTATCAGGTTAAATAACAAGTGGAAGAAATGACCAAATCGGTGAATGTGCGGTTCGCAGTTCCGCCTTTACACAAAGCGTCAAATTAAAGCCGATTAGCGCACGTCGTGTAGCACAAATCTCTTAATCACGAGGAAATTGTGGGAAAATTAATTCAAATAAATTATTGCGGGACAGGTCAGACGTCAACCGGATGAAAGTGAAATCTGGATTTGAACCTCGAAAAGTTGGGGAAAGTGTAATAGTAGATATGAATATTGTAAGCGCGCTTTTGCGATCAGAGAATTCGCCAAGATTCGTGTAAAATGTCTAAGGTAGGATTTTTAGAATGTAACTTTATTAATGCGCGGCCGTTGAGTTGAAGAGCTCATTGCGTATTCTACATGAATATATTCAGACGTGCAATGTGTTCGAAAATGCCGTAGGCTTTTAGAATCTTTATGCTATTTGTAAAAAATATTCTAAATTTTAGTTAGTTGTGTTGTAGAATACAATGTTGTTAGACCACCTTGCCCATATTTTGAAGTTGGGGCATATTCCTAAAGTTATACCTCACCTAAGTTACCCTTAATTATTATACGAATACGATAAAAAGGATATGAATCATGATTTTCGCTACGGTTATCGTGGAATAACAATTTTGCTGATGGTCTGGACTACTAACTGCGGTTACTCATCGAGTTGTGCGTGCTGTCTCTTCGTTTTGCTTCAATTCTGAAAGAAATATGCACATTAACGGGTTTAATTAAGATACTTACTTATCTGTTGATTTTTGACGTTTGATAACAATTTTGGGCAAAAGTTTAGTATACGGTCCGGTACATTGCGCATGCGCAAAAATGTAACAGTGAACATAAAAATGTAACGTTGAACATACTCTCTTCTCGTACTTTTTCTTTAAAAAAATTATCAAGACCTAACAACTAACCTAAACCGCTAACCTGAACCGCCGAGAGCGCAACAACATTGCTTTAAACCTTACGAGACGATAGCGGCACCCACAGCATTTTTACGTATGCTGCTCAAACTATAAAACATACTCCCCTCCCAGCGCATGCGCAATGGATCGGGCCGTGTACTAAACTTGACCACAATTTTGCTTATTATCGAAACTACTAACTGCGGTTACGCATCGAGTTGTGCGTGCTGTCTCTTAGATTTGTTGGAACTCTAAAAGAAATATGCCAATTAAAGAGTCCAGTTACGTAAATTACTTATCTGTTGATTTTTGACGTTTGAAGGTTAGGTATCTGACGTGTAAAGATTCGACTGTACTTGTAATAATAATAATAATAAGTCCCATTATTCCCCTCGGGGACATAGGGTGACTGTACTTGTAGTCTCTTAAAAATTACCCTGGCAGCTGGTGATGGTGAAGACTTAATTTAGGTTGCCCATGCCAATGTAACAAAATTGCGATAAGGAATTCTGGTGTCATTACGTCACATTGTGGTGGTAGCCTATTTTTGTTTTAGTCGCTTAGAAACAGAAAAAAAATAAAACTGAGCAAAAAGCAGCGAATAATTAGTCGAGATTTTGGTGGGACTTCATTTCTAACCCACATTAATTGGGGATTTGTGTTTATATGGATAGCTGAGTATTCATTATTGTTCCAGATTGTTGTTTATGGATAGTTTCGCGATAGCACATATACGGTGGAGTTAAATGAATCTAGCGATGTTTGGTAAGCCATGAATATCCATGCAACCTTTATTGAGTTAACACCTCCAGATTATTCCTCATAGGACTCTCAAAACCACTTTAAACGCGTTTCATATGTCGAGTAAACTTTTTAAATAAAAGACACGCGTGTGAGCTAATGACACATATACAGGGTGTCCCGGAACTGCCTCCCCATAGACAACAAGCATGTGCCAACAGCAAACGAAGCTGCAAGAAAGCAAAAATAAATTTTCTACTATCCCAAGTATCTGAGTTATAGAGTTTTCAATGGCTAGACAGCAAAAATAAATACTGGCTTCGCAAAAATCAAAGCAACAGCTGTAATTTTGACGTTTTCTGAATTTCGTTGATGTTTATTGGTCATCGACATTGTGAGACTTAAAAATCGTAAAAGTTTATTATTTGACTATCAAAGATTGTGAGTATAATATATTTATATATACCCGGTGTCCATTCTCAAAGTCGAATATAGGCAATTAACTTTAGTGCATTCACTCGTTCTTCCTTGAAATAATTCATTTTTCTGTAAATAATTTTAACAGACGTTGACAGATAATACCTGATTTACGCCAACTAATTACCAATTTTTTTGACAAATGCTATCGAACTTGAAAGGCAAGGCACGGCATATTTAAAAATTTCCAAGTTTTAAATTAGTATTTTAAAATAAAAATTGTATCGTGAATATTATTGTTACTATCATTTGATGCGCAATAATTTTATCTTTCCATTGATACCATTACCTTCCCTGTAAGTTCAATTGGCGAGCAGGAACCGACAAAAACGTTCAATACAATGTTAATTGCCTATGTTCGACTTTGAGAACGGACACCCGGTATATTTAGTTATATTCAGTTTAGCGTTAACCCACTCCCTTCTGTCGAAGGTTAGTTAGCAGGCCTCGTTGAACGCCATGGTCGCGGGACCATTTTTGGATATTCACAACTTGCTATCTGACTTGCTTGAAAAATTGTTATGATGTTAATTGTTGCAGCGTTCAACGGCTAACAGTATCCATAATTTGCATGCTTTGCAATTTAGCTGCCTGTCTATTATAAAAGAGACTGAATTAATAATAATCGCTTGCTTTCATTTCCATCAATTGCATCTTCTAGATGACTTGGTTAAATTAAAATTAATCATGAGAAAAGCTACTCCGATTTGGTACAACTAAGAACTCGCTTTTCACAAAGCAAAGAATTAAAAAAAGTTTGCAAATAGAATAGCGTAATCAAAATATAAATCCATAAAGATACAATTGTGCTCTTCTGGTGCTGATGTAATTCATGTTCATGTTATCTATGAACTAATCAGGGGTTTAGCAATACCTGTGCATGTGAAGTCGGCATCGAAACCTTCAACCTCAACACGGCGCGTCCTCAAGTGGCCGATTGGCTATACAAATACAGGGTAGGTGTAGAATATGCCCTTGGAACAAATAGAGGGCTATACTATGCAGCACCGGTACCAGTATCAGCCTAGATCAAAAGACGAATAATTTAGGATGGGCAAAAGCATAGCTTCAGCATCAAAATGGCTTTATCACTGTGGTACAGAAAACGCGTGTCCTCTTGTCCTTGAAAATTTTCTTCTAAAGGTGAATAAACCAAAACTGTATAGAATTAGACAGACAAGAGGAATCCACCTAATTACTTTTCCCAAGAAAATACCGTGATGACGAATAGCTCCAGTTTCAATATGTCAAGCTATCCGAGTGGCGCTCTGCTGGGTCCGATCCAGTAAGTAAGAAATTGGTTATTGGGCATCTGGATGTAAGTAACCAAGCAACACAATCATGCAAAATTAACCTATAGAATAACGCATTTTAAACTTTATGAAAATTTAGTATTTGGTACTTGGAACGTCAAGGGACTGTTTACAGACTGGAAAGAGAATTACTACGAGAAAATACTTCCATTGGTCAAGACAAGGATACTTTGATTCAACTGATTATAGAATATACATGTCTGGAGCTGCTAACACTGGCAGTAGAGGTGTAAAAATAATGATCAGCAAAAATCTCTAAAAATATGTTGTCGGATACCTATAAACAATTGTCTGGCCAAAATCACTATAAAGATTACTCCAGTAAACCTATATATACACGCTAACCACATATGCTTCGGATGAGGAAACAAAACACATCTAAGCAATATGGTTATATTAATGGGAGATTTTAGTGCCAAAGACGCAAATACGGAAGAGCAGGAAGGCATACGCGATATATTATGTAGACATGGTCTAAGACAAAAACAATTAATGAGAACACCACCTCTTACAGTTTGCAGCCAGTAACAACATGACAATCAAATATAATTTATACAAATCACCCAATACGTTTATATGCATCGCCTCTTTTTACTAAACTTGTCGAACAGTGTTCGATAATTGACCCTCGTAGATTTTGAGAAGGCCTTCGAGACAGAAGCTACCATAGCAATTCAGACGTTCGATGAGACCAAGTCCATAGAAGTCAAACGAGAAATACCACACAGGGACACAATCTCCCCCAAATTGTTTCCCAATTGTCTAGAAGACAGCTTCTAGTTATTAAACTGGGAGAACCTCGGTATCAATTTAAACGAAGAGCGATTGAGTAAGCACGACATCGTGCTTATCTCTCATGGAAGATATAAAGAAAATGACTAAAGATCTAGGAGAAGCTGCTGGTACTATAGGACTAAAAATTACCATCAACAAAACTATAATAATGTCAAATAGAGAAGACGTAACCCCAATTGAAATTGAAGATAATAAAAAAGAGAGATCGTTGAGGAGTACGTATATTGTAGTGACTTTGATATTATAATTGTAAATGTAATTGTTTGAGCACTAATCAGGATCGAAGTTCCAATGTTTTGTAGCCTTCTCAGTTTTTCGTTATTTGGAACATTCCTGGTTGCCAGCTCGCCTTGGAATTTGTGGACTGTATGGATTGTAGGTTTCACTGAATTATACACACGTTGAAAAGCAAAAGTAGTAATTTATTGCCATAAATTAACACTAACAGTTTAACATTTACAAAGAGTTAGTTTTCGTAGTGCGTGACCGGTTTGCATGCTGCCACTTTGACAGATGAAACGTAAGTGTTTTTGGAAGCGGAAGCACGCCCGGCAGTCTACTGCGCACAGTATGCATTCAGAATGTAAGAGAGGCGGCAAAAGTTTATAAAGTCCTTAACATACCGCCCGCCTTGGAAAGGGTAACCTTTCAAATAAAACAGTACAGAGTTGACATGTAACATGAACACACATATATACAAAGCCTAATAGTACATGGTCTTAATCTAGTACAAGAAAACCCGAACAATGGGGAGCCAAAGGCTTTACGAAAACTGCGCTGAACGCTAACGCACTAGTTCACAACACTAGGTAGCGGGCACAATTTAGCGAAGGATCGCTTCACGATCCCTGACACAGTGTTCACTGACGCCACACGCGTAACGCCGTCAAGGCCAGGGTGCAGCTCGGTGACCCGGCCTAACCTCCACTTCAGAGGGGGTAGATTGTCATCCTTGATGAGGACCATGGAACCAGGCTGGAGGTCCGAAAGATGCGTGCGCCATTTGGTGCGCTGTTGGAGTTCCGAGATGTACTCTTTACTCCATCTCTTCCACACATTCTGGTGTAGTTGTTGTATTCTCTGGTATTTAGACAGCCGAAACTCGACTATCTCAGTTACGTTGGGATCAGGCAGTGACGCCAACGGACGACCAATCAGGAAATGAGCAGGAGTCAAAGGCTGAAGGTCGTTTGGATCAGAGGACAAAGGGGACAGGGGTCGGGAGTTTAAGGTCGCTTCCACCTGTGCTAACAAAGTGCAAATTTCATCGTAATTTAGACTAGCGTTACCTATAACGCGACGTATGTGATGTTTGGAGGACTTGATTCCGGCCTCCCACAATCCGCCAAAGTGGGGACTGTGCGCGGGTATAAAATGCCAAGCTACTCCGTCGTTCGCGACTGATTCGGAAATAGAAGGGTTTTGTTCCGCGAGAAAATTGCCTAATTCGATTAACTCGGAATTAGCGCCTACAAAGTTAGTGCCATTGTCTGAATATACATGGAGCGGTTTGCCTCGACGAGCTACAAACCGGCGAAAAGCCATTAAGAAAGCTTCAGTAGAAAGATCAGCGACCAATTCAAGGTGCACTGCCTTTGTGATAAAACAAACGAATAGACAAAGGTAGGACTTCACTAGTTTAGAACCACGTCCTTTGCGATCCTTTATCATGAACGGTCCACCATAATCGATACCAGTCGTATGAAATGGGGGCGATGATTGAATACGAGAGGCTGGCAGGTCTCCCATTATGGGTTCAGTTAACTTAGGAGAGAATCTAAAACACCGTAAGCATTGAAGAACCACTTGCTTGACGATATTTCTGCCAGAGGTGATCCAATATCGTTCTCTGAGATTAGCTAACAGCATTTGAGGTCCGGCATGGAGAAGCCGAAGATGCTCATGCGATACTAGGAGTTTGGCGAATGGATGTTTGCCAGAAATCACTAGAGGAAACTTCTTGTCAAAGGGTAATTGAGAGTTGTGGAGCCTACCACCAACTCTTAGCAGTCCCTCGGAATCCAGAAAGGGATTCAGGGATATCAAAGCAGAAGATTGTTTCACAGGCTTGCTCTGTGACAACAATTTAAGTTCGTCTGGAAATGACTCGCGTTGGGAAAACCTGGCAAGTCTTACAATAGATGATTGCAGTTCATCTGTAGAAAGGGGCCCAGAAAGACGATCAGCTTTGGGGGCTCGCGCATTGTTATGAAAACGAAAGCAATAAGCTATAACTCGTTGTAAGCGAGCAAAGCTTGAATACTGATTGAACGGAAATGGTTCAACAGAGGTTACAGGAAGACTCTGAACTTCTTTTTTGAATTCTGGAAGCTCAGCACGAACATGTTTGGAAGCAGGCCAAGAGGCCTCACCTTCGCTTAGCCAGGTGGGACCATGCCACCAAAGGCTTAACAGACCCAGCGGGTCAAATATCTGCGATCTTTCAGACAAGATGCTACGCTTGGTAGCCTCACCACTTGTAGAATCTGAAATCTGGGATATTTCAGGCAAGATGCTACGCGTGGTAGCCTTACTACTTGCAGAATCTGAAATATTCTCTACTGATAAGAATCTTTTTTGAGCGATTTGCAATGAATCACCCAATACCTCTACAGGTTCCTTAAGAGGGATAGAGACAACGAATCGACCATTCGCTTCTCGTTGAGTATTTTGCACGAAATGTGCCTCACAGGCGTTCTCTTCATTTGTGCGAACCTTTTCCTCTGGGTAATGTTCGAGTTGCCAAAACCTAGCAATGGGATCAGAAGCATCCTCGATCGTGCTAAGATTGCACTGTACAGGGTACGCAGAAGGGGGGCCTGTGGGGCCAGAAACAATCCAACCAAAACGAGTCTTTTGGAGGATAGGAAGATTTGGGCCTAGACCAATTTGTCCAATACAAAGGAGCTGCCAGAAAATGGGCGAACCAATCAAAATGTCGATGGTGCCCGGTTGGTCGTAGGACAGATCTGATAACTTGATGTTATCAGGAACCTTGAAGCTGTTTCGCTGGACGCGAAAACTTGGGGTAACACCCGTAATCTCATCGAGAACAAGACAGGATAGGCCAATGCCGTATGAAGTGTGAGGGGCTTGCAGCTTGATATCACACCTAGCCTTGATTTGAGAAGTGGCTTTACTTAAGCCAGAAACAGTAACGTTGACTTCGCGAATTGGAAGCTTCAACCTTTTACACAGATCTGAACGTATGAAGTTCGATTGGGAACCGGAATCCAACAGGATTCGCACAACATGAGGCGTACCATCATCAGCGATGAGTTTAGCGGTAGCCGTAGGTAAGAGTACCTGAAAAGCATTCGAACAGAATGCCGAAAGCGATTGGTTTAGTTCAACAGGGGTTTCTGCCGACATCGCAGATCCTGGTTGACTAGAAGAAGCATTTTGAGGCTTATCCTCATGAAGAAGTGTGTTGTGCCTTGATTTGCACTTTCTACACGTATATTTGGAGCTACAAAGGCTCGCAAGGTGACCCTGAGGTAGGCAATTAAAGCATACGCGGAGCTCTTTTGCCTTGGACTTTCTGTCAAGAACAGACATCTTGACAAACTTATCGCATTTGTACAAGGAATGAGATCCTTTACAAAGTGGACACGAAGGGGTACCCGACACAAATGATTTAGAATGTACCTTGGAAGACTTTTCGGGTACAAGCTTGCTATCTTTTACTTCCAGAGTTTCTAGAAGATTCGCTGTATTTTGTAAGAATTCCTTGAACTCATCAAGATTAGGCAGGTCAGAACTTGACCGGTTTCTAAGGACCTCCCATTCACGAAATGTAGTGGGGTCCAGTTTTTTAGAAACTACATAAATTATAACAAAATCAAGAAGCTCGCTTTCGGTAGCTAATGATTTGATTGCTGCAAAATGTTTGAATAACATATCGCTAATCGTACGTAATTTAGTTGCAGATTCCTTACTGCAAGATTCCAGTTCAAAAATAGCCTTGAGGTGGTTATGAACCAGAATTTTTGGATCATTGTATCGATTGCACAATGCCTCCCAAGCTAGAGTATAATTACCCGCAGTAAACTCTAAACTTTTTATAATTTGGCTTGCATCACCCTGTAAACTAGCCTTTAAGTAATGCAGCTTTTGAATATTAGTTAACGCTTGATTCTCATGAATTAAACTAATAAAAATCTCACGAAATTCGAGCCATTCTGAAACGTTTCCTGAATATTTGGGAATTGAAATGGCAGGAAGGCGTACAGCTTGATTATTGCAATGCGAACTGCAATTTGAATGCGTTGATCTTACGCTACCGTTAGGCGATCCAGAACGATCTAATGCAACATCAGACTGTTTGTTGTATTCATTAATCAAATATTCAGCTAGTGAAGTTGCAAAATAATAAGAATCTTCAAATTCGACTCGCTGTTGCATTTCCCGTTCTGCATCCTCACTGGTTTCTAAAATTTGTTCATGAACCGCATCATATTCTGATAACAATGCGGCTGCATTATTCAATCTTTTTTGCAACTGAATAATTTGAATGCTAGATAACGATTGATCTACCTCGTAAATTTCTTGCAACGATTGCACGTATTTTGCGAAACTCGTAAGCTTGCCCTTGATAGAGCCACGTGCTCTTACAAGCGAATCCATAATTGTTGAGATTAAAAACAATTTAACAGATCGAACTAACTTTTCGTACGCCTCTGGCGTGCGGACCCAACGGGTCAACTATCTGTGATATTTCAGGCAAAATGCTACGCGCGGTAGCCTTACTACTTGCAGAATCTGAAATATTCTTTAATGATAAAACCCTTTCGCACGCCTCTGGCGCGAATTTGTTTATAGCTCAGACAGCGCTTGCTAATAACGGGAGAAACTGGTCGCTTACGACGCAGGAAAAACGACCGCGGTACAACGCGGGAATGAATCACGACGCGGATGGCCGTGTACTACGCAAGACCAAAAATGCGCCACGAACGCGAGACTGTTTTAACAACGCAAACGGCTCTGCAATTTGAAGATGCAGGGGATATCGCTAACAAACGTAATAGCTTGGCATTTCACGCAATTAAAATGTTTATACGAATCATAAACCATTTGTTTACGCAATAATACGCAGCTGAAATTATGCACACATGCAAACACAGACGAAATAAACCAAATTTATGCATAGGAAAATCAGGCTTACATTGATCTTGGTGTGTGCCGCCTTGCCGGTTTTCTGTTCCTACTACCGTCTCGCTTGCAGCTGGCCGCTGGCTCCACACCTGCACGAATTTGGCGCGAGACTCGGCGTTTGGGTATCTACCGTCTGCTGTCTTCCTTCCTCTCGCTACGGGCACCGCATGCTCCCTCTTTGTTCCACGCGTTGCTGCGAAATTGGACGCTGCTTCCTTGCGGCCGATTGTATGCGATGCAATACAAACTGAATATGCTTTGTACTTGCCTATGACCAATGTTGTCGAATGCTGTCGCTGTTTTGGACCCGCAATGACCTAATGTGGTTTAAATCCGGTTCTGTAGGACCAATGTTTGAGCATTGATCAGGATCGAAGGTACAACGTTTGTAGCCTTCTCAGTTTTTCGCTATCTGGAAAACCGCTGATTGTCTGCTCGCCTTGGAATTTGTGGACTGTATGGATTGTAGGTTTCACTGAATTATACACACGTTGAAAAGCAAAAGTAGTAATTTATTGCCATAAATTAACACTAACAGTTTAACATTTACAAAGAATTAGTTTTCGTAGTGCGTGACCGGTTTGCATGCTGCCACTTTGACAGATGAAACGTAAGTGTTTTTGGAATCGGATGCCGGCACGGGAGTCCACTGCGCACAGCATGAACTCAGCATGTAAGAGAGGCGGCAAAAGTTTATAAAGTCCTTAACACTAACAAAATAGGATACTTCAGAACTAGTGAAAAATATCCATGCAAGACATCGTGTAGCAATATTCACCAAGTTTACTGAGAACGTAATAGAAGACAACAAAGTTTATACCATTAAATGTGATTCTAGTGAAAACACATAATTAATTACAAAAAAATTTTCCGACGGTAATGTATGCTGCCCAATAAAATGCTCTATTTGCTCCATATGTTTGCATTCCTTTAGCTGCACTTGTGTGGATTTCAATATAAGAACTTTAATCTGTAAACATATACATTATATTGCATCTAATTACCCAAACTCAGCTCCTGGTAGCACTAATATCAGGTAACCAAATAAGTTCGTGCGTTTTTTTATGGTAAAATATAAATATTTATTAAGAAACAATAATACACTATTAAGGGTCCCGAGTGGTGTAGCTTGAACAAGCGTCCACGTTCGATCAGCAGAGTTAAGCAACGCTGTCTCTGGTCAGAACTTGGATGGGAGTTCCACGGTTGCATCTCTCGGCGCCTCGTGGTACGGCTATCACGGAAAAAAGTTGGTCCCGGCGGTCATACAACATCATGACAGTCGTTAGTGGGGTTGGAAGTCCTCATAACTGCACAGCGACGCCTGTAATTGGCCTAACGGCTGTTGGCTGAGTGCAAATTAAATAAATAAATAAATAAATTATTCATCGAAGTAATTACCATCACACTCAATGACATTTTGCCAATGTGACACCAATTTTTATATGCCAGTATTGTAGAACTTTATGGATTTTGAATAAAAAAATTGACGGCCGGCATTTATTACATCAACTCGAGTTATGAACTGCCTATGCCTCATACAGTTGTCAAAAGACAAGAAAAGATGGTAATCATTTGGCGAAATGTCAGGAGACTACAAAGGGTGTGGTAACGTTTACCAGTAAAGTTCGCAATTTTTTTCCCGGGTCACTCTTGCGGTATGCGGCCTGGCGTTATCCTGTAAGATTGCCACTTTCTTTCGATTGATCAAAGAAGGCTGTTTTTGGATAAGTGCTGCTTGTACTCGCTGAAACTGTTCACAATACAAATTAACAGTGATGGCTTGACCAGTTTTCAAGAACTCATAATGGACAATTCCGGTTGCTGTCCACCAAACACACAATAAAATCTTATTTGGATGCAAGGAAACCTTGGGAGTGTGTGGTACCGAATCAGTAGGCGGCAACCAATGATACCAACGCTTATAATTTGAGTACAATATCCACTTTTCGTCGTAGGTTAACAACTCGGTCAAGAAAAGGTTCATTATCAATGCGTGAAATGTTTGCCGAATAAATGGTAAGAGGACTTAATTTGTTATCATTTGACAATTCATGTGGGACTCATTTGCTTAACTTCCACGTCTTTCCTAGCTGATGAAGGTGCAAACGAATGATTTCATCACTCACATTGAACCTTTCTGCAAGCTCTAGGCACGTTGTCCTGGCATTTGCCTCCACAGCCTGTTGAATATCCTCTTTGTTAATGATCTTCGGTCTCCCAGAGCGTGTTTCATCGGTCAAGCTGAGATCTCATAAAGAAATTTTCTTGAACCACTTTTCTACTGTTAGATCATTTACGGCATCATCTCCGAATGCGGTATATATTTTTAGCGCTGCCAGTGCAGCTTTGGTAACGAGTTTGTACTCATAGAGTAAACAACTTCGAATGAAAGCCTCATTCGTTGCAATTTTCAACTATTTAAAACTAGGAATAAAACAATTGCCACCAAATGTGTATGTATCCGATAAAAGAAGGATTCATACTAAAGTAGATGACAGATAACAAACAAGTGCTATCGATCACCAACGTAACAAATATTCATGCACTCTGCTGTATACAAAAACCGCACGAACTTATTTGGTTACCTGATATAATAGCAGGAAATAGTAGTAATGAAGTTAACAATGTTATTCAAAATTTAGCAACATTTTCAAGAAATATTGATAAACTTTTGGATGAAATAAGTTCTGGAGCTTTAAGTCTAGTTCAAAATATAAAAACCAAAGAGTATTCAACCGAACAATTAAAACTAATTTTAGATAATATAAAAAGTGCTGAATCCATTAGTGAAATGGAACTAAAAAACTTTGATTTGAAAACAGAATATGTTGAAGAGCCAGCTCATAAGAAAATTCGAAAACACGTCTCTTTTCATTCAACACGTAAACAAAATAAGAACAGAAACTGTAGGAAACCCAATATTGAAGAAACTCGGCTAATTACAGAAACTTTATATGGCACGCATTCAGAAATTGTATCAAAGGATCCTGGAAATGATTACATATTTATATAAGTGAATAATTAGGAAAAAAATATTTTGTATTATCTTTTAATATTTACATTAATAATTGTTTAAATTAATAATTATATTATATCTAAATTTTTGTTAATAAAAAATGTAAAATGTTTAAATAAACTGATTTTTATTAATTTAACAAATGAATATTGGCATTTGGCTTCTTTAAAAGAAAATTAAAGTAAATATAATTTAGCAAATTTTGGAGAATTTATGCGTAATCATAACAGTAGCTCTTACGGTAAATTTTTGAGTTAATATACGTATCATTGTAATTTGAAACGTATTAGTTTGAAAGTTTAAGTTTCCCGCTTTATCCATCAGTGCACAAACTGGCAACGTTGGTACGCCGTCCTAACTTTAGCCGTTCCTGGGAAAATAATCAAACTATGGGTTTAAATGGGAACGAAGCAACCTCCTAAACACGCTTTCAGTTTTACCAACCTTGCGATAACACAAGTGCTGCGCCATCGAGCGTACAGTCGCGGAATTAAAAATCCGGGCGAATCTTATAGAGGATTTTTGCAATTTTTGGGTAATTCAAATTAGGCTTTGCGTTTCTAGGTTAGCAATTGCCAGTTAAACAATGAAGCATGCTGTCATATACGAGTAATTATTTTGACCTTAACCATAGGCGAATAAATATCTAGACGTCTGACCCATGTATTCATTTTATGGGGTAGTGTGGGAGCCGTACTAACGACGGCGCCACCGTCGGCCACAATGTGGTAATAATCACCGCGCTACGTCCTGTCAGCATTATTAACTGAGTGAGAACTCAAGCACCTAGGGATGTCCTTTCTCACTGCAAAATTAAAGCTGACATTGACATTGAAGTCATTTAGGTCACAAACGTTGCTAACAGTTAGTGCCTTCGAACATATGCAAATTAAACGTTCCTAGTGTATTATAAACTTTATTTTAAATAGTATTATTTAAACATGCGTTCCCCGGGAAATAATTGTGAGAAAAACCAACGAACCGATCCAGGTCTCCACATATTTTGCTTTCCTGTAAAAGATGAAGAAAGATGCAAGCAATGGGTTTTAAATTCCGGAGGTAAATATAATTAAATCTGTTTACTTTACAAAATCTTTATCAAGATGATCTCCCATCAAGAGCGTATGCATGTTTAAGTGTGGGTTAAAGCCTTATATATTAAATCATTTAGATGTACCTACTATTATTTGTGCAATTATAAACTGTGTTAATAAAATTACCTACGCTTGCAAATTTCTTTTTTCTGTCTACACCTAATAATACCATAATAACACCTTATTCTTATCGTCTATGTTAGGGTTAAGGCGGTAGCCCAGTAGGGGCCTTTCTACCTGCTTGAGCGTTAAGGTGGACCAGGAAAATGATGTAGAAAATCTGCGTACTGAAAGTGTATTTGGTCAACTGCAAGTAGTATTGGAAATAGAGTCCCTGTATATAGGTTACTAAGAGTTGGGCAAAGAACGGGATACATTTTGATTGGTTTGGATCACTTTTTGCAAGGCATGTGTGATAAAAGTGCCTTTTTTAACATATTTTGTAACATGTTACGGTCGATAGAGTCACACATGCAATTCTAAATATTAACTGAATTGACCGTATATTTCTAATAGTCGGTTCTAGAGATCCTAAGAATGATCAATACTCTGAAAACTCTCCCATCAAAGGAAAGTTAGCAAGGTTGGTTCCCATAACCTCTTTGTTCGACATATGTCAAATATCTAATTTGGATCAAAAATGTATGTCAAATCAGACTGTTTGCCCAACTCTTAGTAAACTATATACAGGATCTCTAATTGGAAATAGAGTTCCTATATGTATTAAACAGGGACTCTAATTGGAAATAACTGACAGAGCCATCTTTCGCAAGGCTCCCACCGGGTTTAGATTGAATTCACTTTGTCATATACTCGAGACGTCTAGATATTTATTCGCCTATGCTTTAACTAATTTCCCCAGGTAACGTGATAAGTAAAGTAAGATATACACTGAATCATTTTAAGTTCCCGGATTTTTAATTCCGCGACTGTACTTGAAATGAGTGCGGCGCGCGCCTGTATTTAAGGAAACGTTCTTATTGTTGAAACGTTTCGACTCTTTTGTGACATTAGCCTGTATCTGTTGAGTCCTATTTTCGGCAAGTGTAAAGCCTGATCTATGTGAAAATGATTATTTCCGTCTATTCCAAAACTATTTTACTTTTTTAAGGTGCTCACCCTGTATTATATAATTGTCTGAAATTTTCCCGGTTGTGTTCCAGGTATATATATAATGTGTATGCAAAATATCATCTTCCTCCGACTAATAGTTTTTGAGCTATACCGCCAACAGGAAGACAGACGGAATTGAGATACCTGTTTTTCGTCATCTAGGGATCCTGAAACTTGAAGATCTGAAAACATCTCGGAAGGTGATTTTTTCGTGATTACAATACTTCCTTCGTCTACGAGGGAAGTAAAAAGGAAGTTTATTTTCAGTTATCAGATATAGCATGGCACACAATTTTTCCCTTTACCCTGTTTTTAGAAACTGGGATCGGGAAAATGTTCTGACAATATGTTTATAAATATACCGAGTGTTTGACTTAAGAGGCGAACATAGGAAAATAACATGAAAAATCATATATGTATATGCATAATTTTGCTTGACGCTTGGGTGGATAGGATTGATGGTGATTGCAATAAAAAAACAAAAAAAAATGTGCTCAATTTGATACTGCTTTACTTGAATTTGTTGCTCGTTTAAGAAGGAAATAGCTTAAAAACCGTAATACATATTTAGCATTTTATTCACAAAAAGCACACCAGGCATGATCAAATTTGAATTTGTTTATGTCAAAATATGTTTTATTTATTAAATACTCAATAGCCACGGTGCTTCACTATAACGTTCCGGAAATTACTACTTTCCACCGGCTGTCAGGGTAACTCACTTCCCCACCGGGGTGGGAAGTAAAAGTTAGTAATGACTCATTTTCCAACTTTAAAAATCAGTAATTACCATATTACATACTGGGTGACCACTCTCAAAGTCAAACATAGGCAATCAACATTGCCCATTTGATTTTTAGGTATTTTGCCATTGTTTCTATAGGTACTATATCAGTAAATATGATTATTATTAGTATCATTTGATGTGCAGTAATTTTATCTCTCTCTCTCTCTCTCTCTCTTGATACCATTACCTTTCCTGTAAGTTGAATTGGCGAGCAGTAGTCGGCAAAAACGTTCAATGCAATGGTAGATTCCTATGTTCGAGTTTGAGAACGAGCACCCGGTATATGGTTGCGAATAAAGTACTTTGTGACTTGTGACCCTTGGGGTGTAAAGTGACACATTACGCCTTGTAAGATAAGGTGTAAAATGAACAATTCCGCCCGGCCATACATAAAAAATCTTAAATTCGATAACTCCAAAAAATTAATTTTCAACAAGAACTTTTTAATTTTATAAATCCCAGCTTCAGAAATCTATAAGCAATATTTAAAAAACGACCAAAATAAAAAGCACCGTTCTTACTCATCTCTTAGCATTAGCTATACTGTTAGGTCACCTATTATATTTTTCTTTTGAACACCAGAGATCCTCTAAATTCACAAAGTAATTTTCTTGCTTATTACTTGCAATACTTTCAGCAGTTTGACAGAATTCAAAAATTTGTCTGATGCAAGAGGTACTGGCTAGGTTGTCTTCTGCATCTGTAGAATATGAATTATTTTCTAAGGAGAGTTATTACTAAATTCAAAACACATTTAAATAGTTGTAGGTTTGTATCATCTTCAAAATGTACTTAATACCTCATAGGTATTTCGGAACTTTTTTCCGAAATCTTAATTTTCATAAGTTTAGCTCGCTTCGTCCTAGACGGCTTTTTAGAATAACACCTCTTTCTTTCTCTTGCTAAAAGAAATAATCTGTAAAGGACTTTACACGAAAACATTATTTGTCACAGATAATGAAAATACTTTGTAGAAAGTGTTAAAATGTTGCGGACTCATGTTGATACAAACTTTTTGTCTTAAAATAGACCAAGAAACATGCCTGTCAGTTTTCTACATGTACTTTGGAAACACCCTGTATACACGATCGCGTCATATGTGCAACCTACTTAAAGCACCTCTATAATAATACGAGCATGCTTGTCAGCCATATTGAATCACATCACAAAAGCGGCAAATTCAAAAAACTAGTTACTTTTCAGAAAATAAAAATACGTTAATGCCTATACGTTTAATAGTACTAATTCGAGGCTGAACAACCGGTCATGCTCGAACATTTTGAAATCTGAAAAACAGAAAAGACCGTAAATAGTTCATTCAAAAATGAATCAATGTTTTAGGCTTACCTTATATCCAAAAACAGTATGCCTTAGTCTTGAAATAGACTGATTTTTACTTCCTTTTACGATAAAGGAAGTATTGGATTCACCCCAAAAATTCGAAATTGAGTTTTCAACAGATCTTCACGTTTTAGAGTCCCCTGAACCCAAAAAACATATTTTTTTTCATTGGTCTGTCTGTCTGTGTGTCTGTCTGCCTGTGAACAGAATATCTCAAAAACGAAAAGAGGAATGACGTTGAAACTTCATATATAAGTTTTGTGTACTATGTAGATGAGACAGCAAGCTTTTGAAGAAAATCACATAACCGGAAGTAGGTGTTTACTCTTGCGATTTTTCAGTTTTTTTCGAATTTTTCAAAAACGGCTCTAACGATTTTTTTTAAACTTTACATTTTTATTACATTTTTAATGTGTATTGATGTGAGATAGGTGATTTTCCAGTTGAATACTTCTAAAGTAGGTTTCTTTTGTTTTTTCTTCCATTTTTTTGATTAACTCCTATTTTAAATAGAACACCCGGTATGTTATTACATTTTTTAATTGAGCTTAAAGTTTTAGAGAAAATTTGTCTCTTCAACTAACGCTCTATTTTGTACCGTTTTTGTAGAATTTGTAATTTTTGAAAATTTTTGGCAAATGCTTAAAAATTAAAAATGAAATTTTTGACTAATTATAAGATCACTGTAAAAGGAAGTTGTGTGAGTGTATCACACCAGATTTTTTAATAAAGAATATGAGAGGCAAAGCATAAAAGGCAAAAAGACACAGGAAAACGAACACAGTTGGCAACTCAAACACAAGGTTAGAAGCTAGAACAGCGAGCATAGATAATATAACCCACAACGAGTGAACTGTTTGACGTTGTAGGGTTATGTTTTGGTTGCATCATGGCCACCAACATGTAAACGCGAAAGTACTGTGATGCAAAGTTTTATGCAACTTGTGCGACATGCGTCTGCTTGTATTATAAAGGGCTCTAGTGCAACCACTTGGGCTAAGGTACTATATGTATACGAGCAAGCTTGTCCGCCATTTTGAGTTACTGAATGTGGCGGTAAATTCAAATTCTAGTTACTTTCCAATTAGCATACGGTAAGTCGGAAAAACAACGATCATGTCATTTAATTTTTGTCCGTCTTAAAAAAGACTTGGTTCAAATGGAAATTTAATAGTACCATGAGATAAAAAAAATATTCTGAGCAGGCCTTGATATGTGTTATACGTTTGGCAGTACTGAAGTGTATTGTCAGTCTATGTCAAATTCGAGATTAAAAGGTTAGGTTTTGTTTGTTGTTTGACACAGACTGATGTAAAACTTAACCTGCAAATCTCGAATTTGACATAGACTGACAATACACTTCAGTACTGCCAAACGTATAACACATATCAAGGCCTGCTCACTCAGAATAATTTTTTTATCTCAGGGTACCTTAGTTCAAACAACAGTGACGAGTGACAGAACTCAACAGAACTGACAGATACAGTTGACAGCACAGAACAATACCTACACACTGTATATAGACTTCAATAACCACACTTGGATGAAGACTGTAATTATAATTAACATCGTAATGGAATGCACCAAGATTTAAATCAGCGTGCAGTGTTCGTCTGAATCGACTATTGCGTACTCGAACGGTTTCCAGTCTTGCTCGGTTGACAGACGACAGAACGCACGATTACTGGTCAGCGCAGCCAAGGGCTTGGCGCTAAAGTCCCTGTGACAGTAAATCTAGTGGGATAAGCTTGCCTGGTTTATAAAGCACTCTAACTTGGGCTAAAGATAAGAAACAAAGGAGGCGGGAACTAATAATTGCGAAGCTTAGACCCTGGAGGAAATTTGTTTAATATCGAGTCGGCCATTTATCAATACCGTTAGCAGAGAGTACGGATGGGGCAGACAGGGCAGATAGTATAGCATTTCAGACTTATATGTGGGAAGAGATAGAAATTCTGAGCACAGGACAACTTAGAGCAATTTACTAGACGCAATAGTCTACGTATATTTGGGATACCGGAGAACAAACGTGAAAATACTATCGAAGTTGTTATAAAAATCTGCAATTGAACATAAAACCCGAGTAGATAGACTGCAGTTATCGAATACCCGCCAGAGAGCTCTACCGCAAACTCATTATAGTGAAATTTGTTCACAGAAATACAAAACACCTGGTTTATAAAAAGAAAAAACTTCTGAAAAATAGTCGAATAGTAATTAAAGAAGATCTAACATGACTCCGACATCAGTTACTGAAGGAAGCGGCGGAGAGGTATATCCGTAAAAATGTGTGAAGTAGTGTGGGAAAAATTATTGTTAAAACTGCTAATGGCATTAAACAAATTAGAAGTTTATAATAAACGATAAGGCGTAATCTGTACAGCTGCTACGATGAAAGTATTGTGACATTAGGTTTTGCTTTGCTGTGAGTGAGGGATTATCGCTTATCAGCACTCCACAGACCTACACCAGCATCTTCGTAAATTTAACTATCAATTTTTATTTTTAAAATCATATATTTATTTATTATCTATTTGCTACTGCATAAATACTTAGATTTTTGTAAATAGTCTGTTGAAGTGTGAAGTAATATTTAATTATTTATAATTTTATCTTTAATTTGAGTTATTGGATTGGATTGGTTTCGAGCTACTCTAATAACTAAATAAGATCACAGGGATTGAATTTCCTACTACCAGCTGAATCCCGCCGTATGGTTACCCATTTGAGTTTGATAGTACCTTTTCTCTGTCATTTCTCTTTATTGTATATGTGCATAAAGGTAATAAAGAATATTATTATTATTATTATTATTATATTTTAAACCCACTTTTTCTTTCTAGTTACTAAAGATGTAGTATTTAAAACGATTTGTTTAATAAAATCAACAAATAAAAATGTTATTCTTCCTCCTTTAATTCATAGCTTCGACTATTGTTCAACAAATTCTATATTTCGTAACTACTGGAAAAAAGCATTTATAACTCCCTTTCCAAAAATAAATTATCCGAATGAATTCAAGGATCTTAACCTATTAGTATTTTATGTGCACTATCGAAAATATTGGAGAACATTATTTCGACTCAACTTTGCAATCGCTTGAACATAAATAAAATCTTAGCTAATATTCAATCTGGATGCAGACCAGGATTTAATTGCACCACCGCATTATAAAATACTATCGATGCTATCATTAATGCTATTGGTCGTAGTGAGATAACAGCTCTAAAACTTCTTCATTTTTCAAAAACATTTGACACGATTAATCACTCAATTCTCAATAGTAATATAACAAGGGCGAGACATGCCGATAATTTTGCACACGCCAAAGGTCGAGTGCTGGTTGCATTGAAAACTGTCCCGAGGGCAGTTTTCTAAGGGCAACCAGCACGATGACTCTTGGCACGGGCAAAATTATATGTAAGTGTGTTGCCCGCGTTTATATTTTGAAGATTATTACACAAAACCAGTATACGAATTATGATTTAAAATTTATCTAATAGTGCCAAGAAATTCAAATTGCTTGTTTCTCATTTTTATTTTTAATTCTGACACTATCCACGGGGCCGATAATCATCCCTAGGGAGCTTATCGCTTGGTAAGCAACCCATGGGCGCTTAGCAGCTAAACAGTTCGGGATTGGTCGTTTTCAAAAAATGCATGGTTTTCATTGTCTGATATCAGTCATGTGATAGTTGTGTGTAATAATGTTATCTACAGGGTGTAAAAAAAGTCTGGAATATAGCAAATATTTCAGAAACTACCGTAGATGAATTTTTCAAAATTGCCAGACTTATATAGGTAAAAACGACGCATCTAGGAAGGACAAAACCGTTTCTGTAACTGTACAAGGGTGAGTCAGAAAAAATACCAACTTTTGTATTTTAAATTGGACACCCTGTATATTAACGAAGAATCAAATAGTCCTTCAAAAGACAAATTCAACAATATAGGGTTTGACGGATTTATCTGTCAAAATGGCAAATGTGGGGTGGACTTAAAGAATAAGGTTTACAACAATAGATCGGTTAATATTGAAGCTTTAAAGGATCATATTAGAAAGAATACGTCAAATTTGATGGGATACTTGTCTTTACAATTCTAAGACGTTGTCAAAAGTATCCCATCAAATTTGACGTATCTCATTTTTAATATGATCCTTTAAAGCTTCAATATTAACCGATCTATTGTTGTAAACCTTATTCTTTAAGTCACCCCACATTTGCCATTTTGACAGATAAATCCATCAAACCCTATATCGTTGAATTTGTCTTTTGAAGGATTATTTGATTCTTCGTTAATATACAGGGTGTCCAATTTAAAATACAAAAGTTGGTATTTTTTCTGACTCACCTTGTACAGTTACAGAAACGGGTTTGTCCTTTCTAGATGCGCCGTTTTTACCTATATAAGTCTGGCAATTTTGAAAAATTCATCTCCGGTAGTTTCTGAAATATTTACTATATTCCAGACTTTTTTTACACACTGTATATTACATTATATTGAATTCAAGTCCTAGCCCTCAGATGTTTTTCAAAAATGATTTCGCCATTAAGTCTCGGACTGGTAGATTACATGGTTCGACATCTTCATTTTCTTATAGTAATGAAGACGTTTCTCAAGGTACAACACTGGGTCCTGTATTAGTTACTATTTATACTTTTAATTTTATCACTTACAATCCTGCAAAGCGCAGTTTTACGCCGACGACACGCAATTATATTATTCTTTTTCTAAAACTATGCTAATCAATCGTATAATCTAATCAATATAGATTTACAGAAATCCTAAAAACCGGTTGCAGTTATGTTTAGTAGGAATGTTGACAAGAGCGCTATTATTGAAACTGCAGATGTTAAGAATAACAATGCGTCTTTGTCGTTGCACGAAACTGTCAAGATCCTGAGTCTAGTAGTTGGCAATGTCCTGAGGTTTAGTCAACATTTAACCGATTTCGTACGCAAATCGTACGCTTTTATCGAAGCCGTATATCATAATAGGTGAATAGGTTGAAAAATCTCCAGGTTGGAGGCAAACTTTTGTACTGCAGCATTTCGCAATATATTTTTTACGCTACTTTCCATCGACGACCCACTGTTTTTCAATATTCGATAATGCTTTTCTGCAAACTGTATGATTCTATACACTATATCAGATGCATATACTACTCCGCCATTTGAAGCAAAAGTCGTAGATTGTTTAAACGATTCACTTGAAGAGCGACAATACATCAATACATGTCCGATAGATTACTTTCATTTATTTTGTCCATTATATGAAAATCAAAAGTATTCTGTTCATTAGTGTCATCAGATATTACACGTCTGTGCTCGTTCCGAAATTCAAATGTTGGAGTAAATTTACTACCGAAATTCATACAGTTTGTAGAAACATTTCTTTAATGTAATTTCGAAGTACCAATTGTCTTAGTGCCCAACGCAACTGTGAGGTATTGGGGTTGTTATTCCTCCCTCCTCGGCCACGTATACAACTGAAATATATTTCTAAGTGGTTTTGGGAACATTTATAAGACAGAAAATATTCCAGGGGCTTGTGCTACAGATTAAACAAATACTGTGCCAACCGTAGCGTGCGAATTCGTGCGAGATGCGTACAGTGCTTTTTGCGTACAGAGCTCGTAATTTCGCCCTTCCTCTGCTAATTATTTTTGGTTGAAGTGCAGTTTGCGTACACATGTAATGATTGGACTTTCCTTAATACCTTTCCAGGCTTAGGACTGGCAGCTAAATAACTGGCATGTTTAAGAGTCGGCTTGTCATTTTTGTTTAATTTTTTTGTCGTTTTTTTACTTTTTGTACTTTTTGCTGTTTTAGTTTTTAGTCAAATTTGGCTACATAAGCCAAGCTTTCCTAACATTTTTTAATATTTCCTGTTGTGGAATACTCTTCCAAAATGTTTTTAATTCTGTCGTTTAGCTTACAGCATTGTACTTTCCTTCTTTCCCTTCAATATTTAGGTCCTACGAAGAATAAGAAAACTGCAGTATTCTGCTTATTCTTAAAATTTGCCAATTAAACTGTACACGTTCGGATGTTGGCGATTTACCATGGCATTTAATTTGTGATTCCAGCTTTCTACTGTGTAATCTATTGTGACAGTTCCACATTGGTTTAGTTCAATTACCGCTTTCCAGCCAATTATCGACAAAATAATCGTAAAACAGTTGGAGAGAATCATCCAAAGGTGTTGTTTCTTGTATACATAACCCTCCCTCGTCAATGGCATCTAATGGAAAGTACGACCAAGCAGCACACATTCTTAGATGTTTCCTTACTTCTTGGTCATTCTTGCAAGCGGCTGATAATCCGAGTGCCTGAATTTTTCGCCACAAGCATTGAGTGTAATGGAAATTGCATCCGTGAATATCTGCATTGGGAAATTCAGTTTTAAGTGCTGTTGCACTGCTCAAAGTCAATTGATATGGAGCCGGGATGCCATGAATGACTTTTCAGTATCATAAATAAAAGATTGCTAAAAAACTCCGAATCCACAAACCACCAAAACCCTGTTGAGACTGAACAGAACTCGAATCAAGCAAGTAGTCAGTCTACTAACAGGCACTGGAGCATTCAGAGAATTTATGCACAGAATCAATATCTATAGAGATGAACCTGTTTGCAGACTATGCCAAGAGGATGATGAAACAGCCTATCATATCATCTTTGAATGCCCAGCATTAGAGCGTAAAAGACACCAACTCGATTGGAGCCTTAACTCTATTGACAACCGCAAGCTAGTAGGGGACATTGCAAATCTAGTAAAAGATACGGATGTCGGCCTGCTAACTTGAAAACTCCCGTCAGTACAAAAAGCCCAAAGGGCTGACCGGCGCATGCCAGCAAAAGGCAGTCGTGGAATCTAAATCTAATCTAATCTAATCATAAATAATCGACGGTATACGTTCAGTGTTTTGTTAGGAAGCAATGCGAATACCACAGGAATTACGTTAACTTCTTTGGAGTCGCTTTCTATGTCCGCATGTATCGTATAGATTTGACAAAACTGCTTACTGCAGGTTTTGAAGGTGCCACCCGCAAAAAAGTTTTTGCACTGTTTTAATGCTTACTTTTCCTCACTGCTTGCAAAGACCAAACTTCTTTGTTTTTCGCCTCGTCCGCTAGTAAAAAATTGGATCCATCACCCATGATCAACAAATTTTGAGAAATGTTTATCCCTGCTGCTAGTGTAGGTTCCGACAAATGTTTTCCGGCATTTCTTCTATCTTTATATAAAGTTGACTTCAGTGATTCAAATCGTGGTACTTCTGCTACGAAATCGTATCCTTTGTTGAACAACGGAGTAAATTCATCTTTATATATGCTGGAAAGCTCCTGTGGATCATCCCGTGCTCTTTTCTTTGCTATGAACTTTTGTTTGGTGACTTCCACTTCGGCTTCATTTGGTTTGCAGGTGTGTTCTTGCTGTTGTAATATTTTCTCAGATTTGGTTTTTATATTACTTCGACAATGTTGGCTTCTTTGTTTATTATACAACCAAGTAATAACTCCTTCTTTATTTTCCCGGTGTTTTCGCTATTGATGCCCATCGTGAATTAGTGACGGTTTTCCTTTCGTAGTTTGAATAACATCTATAGCGTGAACGTGAGAAAATTTTAAGCAACGTAAAAACCAACTCACTTCTGAACGTAGAGAGGGTGGTAATTTCTATAACTTTTCTTTGACGGAGTAATTAAGGCATTAGCCTCTAATTGGTTATAGAAGTACAGGAATGCGAAGCCGTGGAATTTTCCAGTTAAAATTATTACACTGAGGTAACTACCTCCCACGGTATTTAAACAGGGTTGTTAAAATTACATTTTAGATGAATTTAAATACGATGAAAAATACTTTAAGAGAAAAGTATTTAAATTGTATTTCAAATAATAACTTGGATGTGTACTTATATGAATACAAGCGCAATTATGAAATGTGTGTACGCAAAATGCACTGCAACCAATAATAATTAGCAGAAGAAGGGAGAAATTAAGTTCTTTGTTCGCAAATCGCACGAAAATAAATTTGTAGGCAAATAGCACTCGCACGACACCTAGCGTGCTTCTCATTGTGAGAACAAATCCCAAGGCAAACGTTTCTCTTGGATGATGTAAAATTGGAACACCATCGATTTTAAAATTTTCTAAGTAAGGAATGGCGTTATTGAAAATTTCCTTAAAATGAGGAAGTGTTTCCAGGCGAATTCAGCTTTATAACCTTTTCCAAACGGATTTCGGACATTCAAAATATCAAACATTTTCTCAATTGTGCGAATAAAATTTACAGTAGCCGCACACTGTCTAAAAACTGGATCCCTTTTGTTTTTTAAATATGACAGTGCAGTAGCATCCCCACTACTAAGGGCCTGTGCTGCAAGTCGGATGTTCATTATTTTATTTTTCCACGACCGGGAGTAGAAGTCCGTTTCTATAGCATCAAAATTGTGACAGAAGTAAAACATTTACTCCCTAAAGACTAAATAAGACAAAAATTTCCCTAGGGAGTTTTTATTATGACTGACATAAGAATTATGCCAAATTCGAGGTTATCAGGTTAGGTTTTGCGTCAGTTTTGACACAAACTGACGCAAGACCTAACCTGCTAACCTCGAGTTTGACATAATTGTGAGCTCTTGTCATAATGACTTACAGTGCCACCAACTTAAAAATTTACCATAGGCTACTAATTTTAAAATAACTGTAACTAAAATGTCATAAATGACGTTTAAAAAATACAGGTTTTTCGTTTTAAATCTTCCTGCAACGTGAAAAAAATAGTATATGCAACTCGGAGAGAATGCTATTTTGCTTCAGTGCAACTTCTGACTCGCGGGCTTCGCCCTCGAGTCAGAAATTGCACCTAAGCAAAATAACGCATTTCTCTTCCTCATTGCATAATCTACTATTTTTTGCACTTCCGGGATTAAAGTTGATACTTTAGTCCCCGTAAACAGGGACTAAAGTAGCTCATTTAATCCCTAGGGACTAAAGTAAAAATGATACCGTAACTATGGTAAATTTATGTACACACGAGGTTAGTAGGTTAGGTTTTGTTTGTCATTTGACACACACTGACGCAAAACTTAACCTGCAAATCTCGAATTTGACATATACTGACAATACACTTCAGTACTGCCAACTGATTCAGGCTATCCAGGACCTGCTGCAATTCAGTTTTTAATAAATTGTAATTGTCAGTTTCCAAATTGACAGATTCCAAATTTTGGAAATGTTTGATGATAATGTTCCCAAAAGTGCAAAAAATAGCGTATATACCTCGGGACTAAAGTGCCTAAATCCATCCACTCGCGGGATTAAATGGTGCACTTTAGTCCCTCATGATATAATATACTATTATAATGAATATGCGCATATGTTAAAACATGAGCTCTTCCTTGTTCTGCCTTTCGTGAAATTTATTGATATATGTCCAATGTATGTACATGTATAACATCTGCAACACGTGGATGATATAAATATGAAATATCATCCTGAAGGTCAGAACAAATTAATTATTTAAATGTTTGAATATTTATTGTTGTGCCATCTGTGTAATTGATCTAATTACTATTCCTACTTCAAATGAGTTTAGTAAACAAGTTATGATTTGCGTTTGGATGTCTGCATTTGCTTTATTTGTAAAAAAATACGCTACAGGTAATTTTAATTTGTTCCTATAACTTACTCTCTGCAGAAAAAGTGCCTCAGATGCAGGTGAATCATAATTAGTATCAACAATTCCATCATAGTCTATGTACCCCACAAACTTGCTTTTTGAATCATCCCAAATTATGCGTTTCCTTATTGACATTCCGTCAACTATCAGGGCACCTCCAGGTTAACAAACTTAAACAAAATTGCTTATTATTACTATGCTAAAAGTAACATTTTGGCTTAATAACCTTAGTGACAAAAGCAAGAAGACTATACTAAGGAGATGCAACTTCCTATGACGGCTGTATATAAAAGCGGCCCTTATGTCGGGGATAGCAGTCGCGGCGCTGTCGACAGCGTGTACTGTCGTTCGAGAGTTGGAAGCGAGCTAAATTAACCTTTAATCGCGGTTAAAAGTCAGTTTACGGTTGTTAATCCAATGGAGTGTATTTCAAGTGTGTTATTAATTGTTAAAACATGGTCTGAATTTCCAGTTACACTCAGCAAATGTTTGACATTGACAGTTCACGAGTTTTGTGAATGAATAATTGTACACCACGGCCGCCTTACTTGTCAGCTTTTAGCGGTCCACTTCGAAACGGGAGTTGCGTGTCCTTAGTATAGTGTTCTTGGACAAAAGTATTAGTATTAAAGAACAAACGGATAACATTTATACGGTTTAGATACAGTTAGGTATTTTCTCGAAGTTTAAAAAATCTTTAATAGTTTTTTCTGTCTTAGTTTTTCTTGCGTAGTTTTCAATGAAAGATCATCGTCCCAATCACTATTTATTTCATTGTCCATAGGTAAAGATTTGTAGTATGCATGATACTCATTAGGTATTACAGCTTCTTTCCCTTATCACATCTTCTGCAGATTTTGACATTTAATATTTTTCAAAGGCAGTTTAAAATTATACAGCTGCTTCAAACTGCAGGTATTATGCTTCGCTATTATTTTTATACTTTTTCGTACAGTGCGAAGTATGGCCTAGCTCTAAAAACTTTAAATCTATTGTTTCTATTTGGGGTTTTTTGAACTGCTTCCTGCAACATGGATGCTACTATACCATTACGGTTTTGCCCAGGGCAACAGACGGAGTATAATACCAAATGTTTTGTTTTTTCGGGCAGTTTTACTATAAATTTCCTTAAACGCGTTGCAATTTCGTTGGATTCTCTGTTGCCTTCATATTCAGGCCATTCAAAACAACGGTCTTGTTTTTTTGCAACTTTATATATGGTCAAGTTAAAGGCAGCCAGCTCTCGTTTATAAAAAACTGGTTTAGCATACAACGGTGGGCTGTACAAAACAGCTTCTAAGTCAAAATTAGCGGAAATATAATTACTATCCTGTCTTACATTTTTCAGCATCGTTTTTCTTTTCATTAGCAGCTGCCTCCTATCGTCTAATATGGATGTTATACTCATTTATTCTTCATCAGTTGTTTATCTTGTGGCAACTGTTCGAAATGATGGCACCAACATTGATCCTTTTTTGCTACATGGACATCTACGTTTTTTTGCAGTAGCAATTCTTTGTGTGGTGTATTTGAAATTGGTTTCTGATTCTGAGACTTGCCAAGATCGGTAAATAATGCATACGTTTTTTCTTTATTCAACACAGATTCTAGATATTCCTTTTTGGTATTCTTGCGGCACCAGTGGGCAGGAACACGTGGAAAGGAACCAATATGGTTTATGGCAAACTATATTGTTGCATTGGAGTGTTTAATACCTGGTTCATGTTTTCCGCGTTTGTCAGGGGAAGCAATTCCAGCAATATTCCTACACATTTTCTGTAACGCCGTTCTCATTATCTTTTCCGAGATATCAAGCGTCTTTAAGAAGAACTGCTTACAAACTTGTACCTTCATACCATTCTTTATACGATAGTAGGATTGGGAAAACTGTCTTCTCGAGTTATCAGTCCTGGTCCTGCAATTCTTCTCACGCTTAACGTGTGTAGCAATAAAATCTCTTTTCCGTGAAATATCAGTCATTGCCCAAAAAGATTTGCAAACATTTAACTTACAGTCGTCAGAAGATTAATTGTGACATTTTCTTATACACTCGCATTTGCATCCCAAATTCTTTGGTTTTCTTTCTTCTCTTGTTTTATTAGCTGACATTGTTGTATAAGAATTTCTGTTAGCTTTTCTCACATTTTTTTCCATGTGTTGGGTTGCCTTTTTGACCTTTTACGACGAACTTGTGCTTTCGGTTCAGTTGCTTTCATAATGATGTCATTGTCCTCCAGGGAATCATTTTCATTAGAAGACGATGATTCTGTTTGATACGCTGGATCAGCATCGCTGTCATAAAGGGTCTCTGTTGGGCTGAATTCTGGTAATAAGTCTAAAGTAAAATAAGCGTTTGAACCATATCCCAAGTCGCCATGCGAATATAAACGAAGTTATGATTCACTTGCGTCGCCTTCCAATTTCGCGTTCTGTAGCATTTATTTCATATTGTTACGCATCTCCTCGCGCGGATGTCTGAGCACGCCGTTTGTAATTCCCGCGCTGCGCCACGCCTCCTTCCTTGGCCTTGCGTAGATATGTTCAAGAACTGGCTTCTGCTTCGAGACGCTTTCCTTTCCAACCTCGCTGGCGAAGCAACAAGATGCTGAGGTAGCAGTTAGAATTTTTACAGATTAATTTTGGGTTGCGTTAGTTTCGATGGTGTTTACGTGAGCCTACACTTTTAAACTGGATTTTCCTAGTCCCCAAATTTCGATATGAGGGAAGCTTGACCCGTACGCCGTTGGTGGAATTTTCATGCTGCCACGTGTTTGGCGAATTGTCTGGAATTTTTTCGGGGTAAGTAAACAGTTCGCTTCGAAATATTCTGTCTTTCTTGTATGCTATCGCCGATTTTTTCCTCTCCTATAGCACCTCGTGCCGGAGGGCCGATTTGAGGCTTTGGCTATAGCTGGTGTCACTTGCACGTGCGGACGTTTCATGCGCTGGTAATTTTCTGCATCTCCGGACCCGCTTTGGCCCCTGCTGCAAATGCTGTTTGTGCGCAGGAGAGGATACGACAAAAAGGTTTACCTTCAGTTCCGATTTGTTCCAGTATCGCACGGTGAAGTCCTCTCGAACCACCAGCTTCTGGCCGCCCGAATTTGGGGGCCAAACGATTCCGAACATTGTGACATCATTCGGCCTTGAGTTTGCACCTGGAATCGCATTGTGCGTTTCCTCCGAAACCAAACACTCACCGGATTTGCCGCTGTAGTCTTTGCCTGTCTTAAATCTATTTTAATGTGTGCATTACCACTATTGTTTTATTGGTGTACTAAAAACTGTGAGTATTAATTGTAATATTTGCTAAATGTAATTAGTCGTAGCAAGTAACATTGTGGCCACCTACGATTCTGATGGTGGATCTATAATTGTGATATTTATATGTACTGTCTTCCTAAATTCTTGGAAATTATACTGTGATATTTGCATTCTGACTTTATTTGTTACTGTGCCCTATACTTGAGTTAAGCTTTTCTTTCAGATTTATTGTGCTACCTGAGTTTACGTATTTTCGTTTGAATGCCTGGATATACTTGCCGTTATTAGATAAAAAATCAGTTGGCGCCCTTTTTGAGTATTTAAAGAACTGAACACGTCGGCGTCGTTTCCAAAACTAGCTGGTCGGCCGGCAATTGTATCCAAGTAGTCACTTTATGTATTGGTTGTGAGAGATTAGCCAACGGAGACTTTTTACGATAAAAAGAATTAATGGCTAAGTGGTGGCTTGTTTTTTGTAAATGTGCCTCGGCACTTGTCTGAAATTTTGATATGCAGTATGGTGCAGTAACAAGACATATATGATATTTTTGCCAGTATTTTTATATGATGCATTGTTCGATTTTAATATGTTCTTCTATGTGTGCGTGCTAGTTTAAGTAGAATAGAATTTTTAACTATCTATATTTGATCATGCTTGTGTGGTTTGGAAATCATTACGTGCGATACAAAATTTAAATTTCGGGAGTTGGGTTCAATAACGTTTTATTGTAGAAGTCACTTTTGTTGAGCTCGCTCGAGGATACTAGCTTTGTAGTTGCCAAGCTGTTATCACCCGTAGGTTTTTGGTTGTGGAAGTTTTCTCCCTTATTGATTTGTATTTTTGATGACTGCTACTTATTTTGGTTTATTGTGCGATAAATC
Source organism: Agriotes lineatus (assembly GCA_940337035.1). Classification (NCBI taxonomy): domain Eukaryota; kingdom Metazoa; phylum Arthropoda; class Insecta; order Coleoptera; family Elateridae; genus Agriotes; species Agriotes lineatus. Next base: position 26,881 of record CALNHX010004887.1, on the reverse strand, counting down.
TTCTGCGAGATCAGGTTCCGATGTGGCCGTTGGTAGCCAGGTGGTGTGCACATTTTGTGATGTGTTGTTGTGTTTCCCAAGTTCCTTTTCAAGTTCTTTTGGAGCCCGTGTTCGTTGTTTTCTTCCTTTTGTTTCCTCGCGTACAGCTCGTGCTGATTAATACGTTGTTTCTATGTACTCTAAAAAAATATCGGAAAGAATTAATGCTCTTATAAGATTGTCAGTGATAATTCGAAGCTCGTATTCTTACCTCATGGTATTTCGTAAAAGTAATTGACCTCCCGATTATGACTAATGAGAATGGAAAGAAGATTTCGATTAAAATGCACAACTATTATCTTCAGCACTGCCTTTCCTACAGATAGATAGTGTAATTTATTATACGTATGTGTTATTACAGTCACTTATATGTAAAATGTACTAATAAAATTAGAAATGCAATATGTATGAAATTCTAAAGCAGAAATATTTACAATTATTACACATTATTTTCTCTCCACAATAGCTTGCGTGTGGCAGGAGGTGGGGCCATGAGCTAATTTAAAATACTTAATATAAACATACAGGCAACAGTCATATGAAATGGCAGTAAAATTATAAATAGGAATTATATTAAAACAAACTGAGGAAAAAGGAATTAGTGCAGTAGCAGTGCAGATCGAAGCAAGATAATGTCATTAATAGAATAAAAAATACGTGGTAATATTAACGATAACCGTGTCGGTATAGAAAAGGAATAGTTATTACGGCTATTTGCAGGTCATAATAATAATAGTATAATAATATCTACACAGTAATATAAAAAAATACGCAATAGTAAAGATAACGGAAAAAGTACATAATTTAATACAAGCTAAATATTTTAGGATTTGTTTCATTATCCAGAATTAATTTTTTTGTGAATAGCTGGATGCTGTTGATTCTTTTCAGATTGAGGGTTAATTGCTTGAACTTTGTTTTTGTACATGAATTGTCTAATGCTTAGAGGGTTTGTAGTATTGTACAGGGTGGGCCAAAGTAGACGCTTTCTTATGGAAACTCATGTTCCTGTCAGAGATAGAAAAATTTTCACCAACGTCTCCCGAGCTCAAATTTTATGAAAAAGTTACTGGTCCAAACAAAATTTTGCTATCGTAAACCGTTAGGCCGCTAGGGTGCGTTTTTCAAAATGCGTCAATTTCTTTAAACCCTTCTAACTTTTTTATTTTTAGGAATAATTGATTTCTGTAAAAACTTTCTTATAGCAGTTTTTGATGTAGAATGGGCTGGTGCATTTTGTTTTAATACAGGGTGATTCGTAAATTTGCAGCAACAAAAAAATTATTTTTTCTTATGGGACACCCGGTATATTTATACATTTTTTTGTAGTCCTTAAAATTATCCTTTCAAAAATATATAATACTATATGTCTAAATTTAGAATTTTACGGTATATTTGGCTTTAAGTTAAATAAACTCAAAATATCAAGTAGCCATTGTGTCATAGCATCGCATGACCATTGTTTTAAACCAACATTAACAATATTTATGAGGAAAACAAAGTTGGCGGCTGTCAAATTAGTCGAATAGCTTTTGAATGTGAACAGAATCTGTTTTTTTATCCGTGTCTATTTTAATTTACTCTAATTAGACTTTTGTAATTAAAAATGTATCAAAACTATGAAAAATATGATATTTTAAAATGTTATATTGAGTGTAATGAGAATGTGGAAGCTGTCAGTCTTCTTTATGGAAACCGATATCCAGAACGAGCACAGCCATTTGGTACAATGTTAAAAACGACTGAAAGAAAACCTAAGAAAATTTGGTGCGTTTTCTAAACCACGACAGAACAACAATAATAATATTGATCACCAAGAAGTAATGGATATAGCAGTTTTGGGCTCAATTGAAAATAATCCTAAATTGTCCACCTGAAAATTGGAAGACAAAACTGGTATCGCAAGGACATCTGTCAGACGAATTTTAAAAAGACATAAGTTTAGACCTTATCGAACCAGAAAAATACACCATCTACTGCCTGCGGATCATGATAGAAGGCTCCAATTCTGTCAGTGGTATTTGCAAAAGTGTACTCAAAATGAAAACTTTGGCTTGAACTGTATTTGGACGGATGAGGCATCCATCAGCGCGGGAATATTTAATAGGTATAATGATTATACATGGTCCCGCGAAAATCCTCATGCAACGGTGATCGTAAGGAATCAAGGCCGTTTCAGTTTTAATGTATGGGTAGGCATATTTCGTGGACGAATTATTGGTCCCTATATTTATGATAGAATACTAAATTCTGAACGATACTTAGAAATCCTGCAAACGCAAGTTGAACCCTTTTTAGACGAGTTACCTTTAGTCCAACGGCAGGAACCTGAATACTTCCAACAAGATGGTGCACCGCCCCATAATTCAAGAGTTATAACTAATTACTTAAATGTGCAGTTTGGTGAAGAGTGGATAGGGAACCAAGGACCAATCGCTTGGCCAGCGAGGTCCCCCGACCTGACACCCCTAGACTTCTATCTTTGGGGAAAAATTAAAGATTTGACATATAGACAACCGATTACATCAAGAGAATTGCTAGAGGAAGCAGTGCAAAATGCATTTGCTACAATTTCTAACATTGAGCTAAGAAATGCTGCAAATGCTGTCAAAAAACGTTGCCACCTGTGTATTAATTAGAACGGTGCCCAATTTGAACATATGTTATAAAAGGACATATCGTTAGGTAGTACCTAATATGTTTTATTAATTTTGTTATTTGTTATAAATTTTTGTAACCCTATATGCTTCTTGTTTTTTTTTTTAATTTAGTTAGCGCCAACTTTGTTTTCCTCATAAATATTGCTAATGTTGGTTTAAAACAATGGTCATGCGGCGCTATGACACAATGGCTACTTGATATTTTTAGTTTATTTATCTTAAAACCAAATATACCGGAAAATGCTAAATTTAGACATATAGTATTATATATTTTTGAAAAGATAATTTTAAGGACTACAAAAAATTTATAAATATCCCGGGTGTCCCATAAGAAAAAAATTTTTTTTGTTGCAGCAAATTTACGAATCACCCTGTATTAAAACAAAATGCACCAACCCATTCTACATCAAAAACTGCTATTAGAAAGTTTTTCAGAAATCAATTATCCCTAAAAACAAAAAAGTTAGAAGGGTTTAAAGAAATCGACGAATTTTGAAAAACGCCCTATAGCGGCCTAACGGTTTACGATAGCAAAATTTTGTTTGGACCAGTAACTTTTTCATAAAATTTGAGCTCGGGAGACGTAGGTCAAAATCTTTCTATCTCTGACAGGAACATGAGTTTCCATAAGAAAGCGTCTACTTTGGCCCACCCTGTACAGTAAAGTAGTTGAGTAGAGAAAGTGCTTGTGATTATATGGTTTTATAAAACCTTTAACGGTTTTAACATTCTATCATCATACAGCCCTCCCCAACCAACCAAACTGTATTGTAGACTGGACTGTACTAGAAAATAATAAAGCATTTTAGTAACTGTTAACGGAAAAGTGTTAGTCAGTTTTTAAAATTTGTGGATTGTTTTTCTTAACTTTCCACATGGTTTTTCTATTTATACATCCCATCTCAAATTACCACCAGATACCTAAGTATTTTATATAATTTGCGTGTAAGTGTAAGTTACAAACCCAAGCTTTGTTTGTTTCTTTAGACAATCAAGGTATGCACAACTATTTTGTTTTCTCTGACATTCTCATACTTTTAAACTTTTTGAATGGAAACGTGAATGAATGTCGTTTTGTAATAATTTAAGTTTGCCCCTTTTCAATTGTTCCTTTATATAAGCCAAGGCCCATTCGACTTTTTTAGTAGCAAGTCTACAAGACTTCGCTGCCAGAATAGCTGTGTCATCAGCCTATGAAATAATTGTTCCATTATATTTACGTTTATTAGGACATTTGTATAATCAAAAACAGCATAGGTGCTAGAACTGTTCCCTGTGGGACACCATATTTTAGAGTGATTCACTAATATTTTCGTTTACTTTTACTTTTTATCTTCTAATATCTAAGTAATTAATAAAAAGTTGTAGCTGTTTTCCCTACATTCCATATTTTTCTAATTTTCTAATTTAAATTTCCGGGCTCCATAGCTCGGTGGTTAAGCGCTCTGGCTGCTGATCTAAGGGTCGAGAGTTCGATCCCCGATCCCGGTAAGCTTTTTAAATAATTAAAAAATGCGGATAAAAACCTCTACAGAATGCCATTATTCGGAAGTGATGTAAAGCCGTGAGTCCCATGTTACTACGATGTGTAGCATGTAAAAGAGCCCTTGCTAGAGTTGAAACTCCTAAGTCTCGGCAAAATTCTAAGTAGGACTAAGGTACCTGTTACTTTGCATGCCTAGACCTTGTCCACGGGGTTGTTAAAAAGCGCCTTTGAAGACCTACTTGCTTGACAGCAGTCGCCCTATAACAAATACTAACTATACTACTATTGGTACTGTTATCGATAGTATTGACGAGATATGGTATAGTAGAAGACAATGTATTTGTGTTTGTAGCTCCATTGACCAATTTCCATGTGCATCTTACATTTTTGCCTGCCTAAACTAGTTTGTTCTATAAGATTCAGCTTTGATATTTTTTATACGGATTCAGAGTGTTTCTGTAGTTTTTATATTTCTGTTTTAATTCAATATTTGTAGGATCTCTTAAATCTAATTTACTTAACTTATTTTTCCATCTTATACTATGCAACAAGCGTGGGCTAATCCATGGCTTCAGAATTATATTCTTAGAGCTAATAGTGAAATTATTTGTTATTATTGAATACTGTATATGTTGTCGTACATTATTTATAAATAATTCTGTATATTCGTCTACATCCTCGCATGGAAAAGCGTTTTTCCAGAGTTGTGTTGCAAGGCGATTTTTTAAGGTTTGATAATCTATTGAAGTTTTTGTAAACGCATGAAACTATACACCAACATTTAAAAATTATTGTTTGACGTCACAAAAACAACAATTTCAAAACTTTAATCGTGTGTTTAAGTGTATTTATTAAGATCAAAGAAAGAATCTCTACGTTATTAGGAAAATTTAAAATCTTGAATGGAACAAATTACATACTTTTGTAACAAACATTTACAATTTCGTGTGATAATATGGCAAATAAAATTACACTTCTCACTTTTATGACACGCCTCTGGAAATTCTCCGCTACTGATGCTAATGCTTTGACCTGCAGTTCTTCAAAATATCGGATTTGTATTGTCCTTTAGCAGATTCTGGGCCCTCTTTGTGCAACAAACATCGCAACAGAACTCCAGCTCTTCCAAAGAGCTTAAAGTAGTTGAACTAGGTAAGTGCTAAGTTGCCTTAATAAGGTTTTACACAGAGATAGTAAATCGTTTGCCTGAATAAAACGAAACAATCTGTAAATGGTCTAAATTACTTTAGGGTGAAAGGGGACAACGATCTGTTCGTACCCTGCTGTAACGTTTGTTCTTGAATTAAAATTTTAAGGATATCTAAAAAGTATTTAAATTTAATTCATCGCGTTATCAAGCGTGTACATCTAGCCGCCGTGACAAAAGAAGATAACAGAATCTTAATGCCGATGCCCGAACCGCGTGAAAGAACCGCAGGAGTATTTTTTCTCTCCCATGGAGTAGGGAGCCCGGGTGCCGTTAAGAGCGCACGAAACCTATATAAGGAGAACACATGGCCGCTCCAAGATTACCTTGAGATTCCTTTCCAAGTACGTTCCTACCGATCCCGATCTGATTTTATTTTATCCTGTCTAGTGAAGTAAAATCAGTTACAATAAGCCCTTAGGGAGATGACAGCGTATCTGTCAGCCTATAAGTGCATTTAACTTCTTGTAATGCGCAGACTGTCGATTAATTGCAAATGGAGACCGCGACCTCTGCAAGTTAATTTTTCTGTAATCTACCGAACCAGACCGCCGTTAATATTTTTGTCGTATTTGCTTGAATCCAGAGCGTAAATTTTAATTGTATTCAAGAAGGCCGCATTTCAACGAACTTAATTTTGTTGACATTAAAGCATTCCGAGATTTCTACCGCCGCAACCGCATACCAGAATCCGCCACCTGAAGGTCACTAGATAAGGCGCTCACCTGTAAAACCAGCCGCCAACGCCCTGGAAGCTGTCCAAAAGCCCGCAGGCGAAGGCATCCCAGTTCTAGTACGCCGCCATTTAAACAGCGAAAATTTCGAGGCCGCCGCTGTGTTGAAAATACGGGCTGTGCCGGCCGCTAGATTCCCAAGTAAAACTCCGGGAATAATCACGGCTCGCTCTGCTGTTTATGACGCTGGCCTCGAATGCAGGCAAGCTTTACAAGCTTGTTATTTAATCCGGAATATTTGCAGTAGCCATCTCCTGTAAACAACTCGTTATCACCACTGCTGCAAAAGAGCTACAACCGCTCCCAGTAGAACCGAAGTGCGTAACCTATAAGCAAGACATCGGACCTAATTGAACTCGCTGTTAGAAGATCTGGGGTGCGTTATAGTGAGACCTCACCAGCAGGCCTGCAGTACTCCCATGCGACTGAGGTTGCAACCCCATCCAGGAAAGCAAACACCGCCCTCGTTATTATTCATATATTTATTGAAATACGATTCATTTTGAGTTATTAATGTACCTATTTAAACACATTATATTTGTTTATGATATTCTCCTGTGCTATTACTTATCTATTCTATATTTGAGCCAAAAGTAATTCTCCGACTAGAGCTAATCCGAGGTATATATTTTGGCGCCCTTAATAAGGGGGTGAAACCTCACACTGCTATAGGACCAATACGTCAAATTGACATCAACTGTAGTTACGACCAGATCCGTGTATAAAACACATAATAAATACCCTTGATATGAAGTAAATGAAAGGAATTTTTATTGGGAAAGCCTTTTTATAGTGTAGTGCTGGGAAATGCATTGATGTCTTTAAGTTACTTTAAAATTATATGAAAAACGTTCAGAAACCGTTTCGTTCAGTGAGTTTGTCACCAATACATTGTTTTATCAAAACAATGTTATACAAACCTACACAATTAGAAACTAAAAAAGCACCAATCTGATACAACAACACCTCTATACAGAACGAGTGGAGAAAAAATTGGACTGAATTGCAAATATATACAACATATCTTTAGAAAATATTCTAATACAAGTATTTATTTCACATTATACTAGATTTACAAAACCGAGTTAAGACACAGCACCAAGGTAAGATATTGGTCCGACGGCTCAGTGAAGGATGGACGATGTTTGTATACATTTGTTTGCTCGCCGCACTTTGAAATAAGGCCATCCCACAGGGATGCATAACAGATCGGGGAAAAATTGTTAGGCGCCAGCTGCTGCTTTAAGCCTGTATATGCCGTTCAGGATCTTTTTGGGTCAGGTGAGGCTATGACCATCTAGTAATTTTGTTGGCAGTACCTCTGTGACAACTAAACTCCCTAATGGAAATTGACACTTTTTGTGTTAGGTTAGGTTGTTTTCAGTTTAAGGTTATATTTTCTGAATAGGTACATTGTTGCCAGATCTCTGTTTAAATTAAGAATGAAAAATTGAAATGATATGACAATTGACGAGAGAAACGCAAATGAGAAATAATGCATAAGAGAAACATTCGATATTAATGTCTATTGCACTTTGAATAAGAATTGTGTATATGATATGAATATGCCACTTTATTTTACATGCTTACTGCATGCTTGCTCACTTGGTGGTGTGAAATGATAAAGACATCACAAACTGGTGCCAAATAAATTTAGTAGAGCAATTGAGCAATATTGGTCTTATAGAAATTAACATGCGAAAAATGTAAATATCTTGTCAAATGCATGGCTGGCTGATTTTACTTCATGTTGATTTTCACATCTGCCACATAACATTTCAACACTAAAATAGTAAAAATCTGGTGTGATACACTCACACAACTTCCTTTTACACTGATCTTATAATTAGTCAAAAATTTAATTTTTAATTTTTAAGCATTTGTCAAAAATTTTCAAAAATTACGAATTCTACAAAAACGGTACAAAATAGAGCGTTAGTTGAAGAGACAAATTTTCTCTAAAATCTTAAGCAGAATTCAAATATGTAATAATATACCGGGTGTTCCATTTAAAATAGGAGTTAATAAAAAAAATAGAAAAAAAAACAAAAGAAACCCACTTTAGAAGTTTTCAACTGGAAAATCACCTATCTCACGTCAATGCACATTAAAAATGTAATAAAAATGTAAAGTTTGAAAAAAATCGTTAGAGTCGTTTTTGAAAAAATCGAAAAAAACTGAAAAATCACAAGAGTAAACACCTACTTCCGGTTATGCGATTTTCTTCAAAAGCTTGCTGTCTCATCTACATAGTACACAAAACTTATATATGAAGTTTCAACGCCATACCTCTTTTCGTTTTTGAGATATTCTGTTCACAGACAGACACACAGACAGACAGACAGACAGACACACAGACACACAGACCAATGAAAAAAAATATGTTTTTTGGGATCAGGGGACTCTAAAACGTGAAGATCTGTTGAAAACTCAATTTCGAATTTTTGGGGTGAATCCAATACTTCCTTTATCGTAAAAGGAAGTAAAAATAGTAAGTAGGTAGTATTATTACACATTATTACGCTGGATTATTGTTTTTTCTTTCCAAAATTTTATCATAGTTTGTTTCAATGATAATGTATAGGCAGGTACTCGTTCAGAAGATCAGAGATAATTTTACACTGCCTCCACATGAAATGCATGATAACTAGTTTTAAAGAGCTGGTGCATTTTTTCAATATTTAAGTTGCTACCCAGGTAATATACTTCACTACCAGAATGACTTTTTTAGGGAATGATTCGATATGTTCTCTCATACACAATCTTGCTTCGTTGGGATATGCATTTCCGCTAACACTTTTTCTAGGAATATCAACTCATTTTTAACTCAAGGTAGACACTGACACTATTACAATACCCTCGAAGATCCACAACAACTGCCACCAGCAATAATCACAGAATACAAACTAAACGCCATAATGACCGACGCACGCAGAGAAAAACGAATTTCTTGCAAAAAGGTCATAAGTCGGCGACTAAGGTCCTTTGTGCGTAAAACGCATGTAATCGCAGCTGAAAATACTAAAGAAGCAATAGATGAACTTAAAAATGTGTCCACACACCTCGAATATGGAATTGTTACTGCTTCAGTGGCATTTTTGAGTGGATATATAGCACGAACAGTTGAAGAAAAAGTTAACTGTAATATTTGCTAAGAATCTCGTTTAACCACTTCTTCCTCAAATCCATTGATAGCTCTTATACATTTACAAGATTAGGGAGCGTTGAAATACCCTACTAGACGATTTACAGCTTTAATAAATCAATTAGCTGATCTAATTTTAAATATACTTCTGTATTTATCTGGACAATGCAATCCATCTAAAATCATAACTACGCTACTTCTTGGACCACTTGCCTCTTCGGAGTTTTTCATTTGTATGGATCACAGAGATAAAACTTCTATAATAATCCCTGATAAGTTACTCAGACCAATTCTGGCAAACATAGGAGCTACACGGACAGATTCAGTTACTACGAATTCTTGGAGTTGAAAACCTCTCTCAAGAAAAATATTAAAACTTTAAATCTCTGAAATGTACTACACGATACTATACCTAGATTATACGATTCACATTTCTATTAAAGTCAAGACAATAGGTCCTTATTGTATTAATACTGCATGTTAAAAAATAATTGTTAAAAAACGTATTATTCTTGACACCTACTGTCGTTTAAATATCATCGTGAGTATGTGACGCCAAAATAGCCAAAATTAGCAATTTCTCAGAAGTGGAAACAACAATGAATTTCAAAAAAATGCCCAGGCTGTATAAAGTGACGTTTGTCGCACAATTCAGCAGGCCGTGATTGAAATAATAAATCTGGCAATGTGGTAGCAAAAAAATGTCGAACAGACACTGACAGAACAAAAAATGTTGCATCTGCTACATCACCAAATCAGTTAGTCCAACATGAAAAGAAAAAATCATAGCCAACTCTGTCCCAAAAAGGTCGTGAATGGCTAGATGACGTGGAAAGCAAGAGTTCTATATAATTTTCATTGTTGAGAGAGGATACTATTACATATATATTTATACTCAGCTCTTCTACCGGTGTACATCTAGATCGTGTGACTACTGGCCACTGGGTTTACTAGAAACAGTTGAGAAATCAAACGAATAGTGCAATCAAACACGAGAAGAAAGCTTATTTTGAATTCAAATTCAAAAGTAGCGGTAATATGCTTTGAAAAGACCTTATACATTTACATTTAACGAAAAAGAGCTGTGAACTAACATTACCATCTAATCTATCACGTGTCAATGAAATAAATCAACACTTTGTTAATAGTATACTGCAATTAAATATAATCAATCATGGCATAATTGACTTTTATAATAATAATAATACGAAAGAATCGATTTTAACTACTTTAAGTTTCAAATCTGTCTACGAAAGCGACATTTTAAAAATTATATCAACTATTAAGACTAATGCTACAGGTGTGGATGGTTTAAATATAACAATTATAATCTTTGCTCCATTTTTATTTCCAATTCTTACACTTGGCTAATTTCAGTATAAATAATTGTGTTTTTCCAGACGATTGGAAAAAAGCATTGTTTGTGCCACTACCGAAAACTGCAACACCAAATGGATATAACGATCTGCCTCCGATAAGTATTCTTCCAGCGCTGTCAAAAATATTTAAAAGGGTACTTGAAAAACAACTGCGGGAACATATTGATAAAATTTTACCCGAAACGCAATCTGGTTTGATTTGTTAAACATTACCGACCATATAATAGCAGCTATACTGATAAAGGAAAATTGAGTGTACTTGATCTAGTGGATTTTTCAAAAGCATGTGATACTACTGATCATTCCGTTTTAAAATCATTATTTCATTACATTGGCTTACATGAAAATGCATTAACTCTGCTAATTACATATCTGATCGTTACCAAGCAGTCAAATTAAATGGCCAAGTGTCTGAGTTTCTTAATATTAAATCTGAAGTATCGCAGGGCTCAATTTTGGGCCTTCTTTTGTTTCCTATCTATATTTCGTTATTTTTGTCAGTATTGCAGTCTTGTCGTTCCAATTTCTATGCTGAGGATTCACAGATTTATAAATCGTTTAAAATGGAAGATACTATCGAATCATATCGTGCAATAAATGTTAATTTGGAAAAGTTAAATGCAATTTCGGAAAAGCATGCTTTGAAACTAAATGGTAATAAATCATGTGTAATTATCTTCGCAGTAAAAATTATAGATTAGGGCTATTCCCCTTATAAATATTAAGAGCGGAAATAGTGCACGACGCATTGTTGATTCAGCAAAAAAATGGGTTTACTGTTCACTTAAGTAATTTTCCAACATCGACATGTTCTGAATCGCCAAATCAAGGCTATTCTCTGTAATGCTCTTGTTTTGTCAACATTTGATTATTGTAATATGGTGTATGGGCCCTGTTTAGATAGTTGTAATATTCCAAGGATTCAAAAACTCCAAAATTCATGTTTGCGTTTGATTTTTGTTATTAGTAAATATGAGAGAATTTCTCACAAGTTGTTACGGGATTAAATGCTCGAATCGACGTCGACAAGCACTGTCAAAATCGGGGAAAAGTACAGGGTTTGCCGGCTTTACTAAAAAGAACACAGATCTTGATGTGTCGGAGCAGATGATGGCGCTCCAGTTACACTCGGTGTAGCTTAGTTGAGAAGGCGTGGTTCGAAAGCTCAGTTAAAACCGACAGCACTTACCCTATGCTTTGCTCAAAATAATTGTCTAAGGACGCCACTCGTTTTGATGACATTAACAGCCCTCGTGGCCCAAAACGAGAAATGCCACAGAGCTTTACCCACGGAGTACTGGGTTAGCTGCAAACTGCCTGCTCCTCGACGCTCCCCAAGCTTCCTCCAAGCGGCTGGTGTAAGCACAGGGTGACCGTGAAGCAACTGCCTTACCTTAGATGGTCACCCTCCTAAATTAGCACAAAAATAACTTACACTGGCCCCAAATCTTAGGGTTCACTTATCAAGGGAACATGCTTTCAGCTTTACAATTCAAATACATCAGGCCTTTGCCCTGTTAACTTGGTTTAAGTCCCAAACAAAAAAGAAAGGTTCAGAATTCACTAAAAGGGTAAACTGACTTTAACAATTTTATTATTTGAAAGAATTACGATTACAAAACAGTTTACATTGAAGATGATCAACTAGAGGTGAATTTAACTGGTATACAAAAGATAAATCCTACATGAGATATCGGGGACCCCAGGAAAAAATTACCTTAGCATCTACTTTACATTTAAATAGTAAGCATTAGTACACAAAAGAAAAACAAGACAGGAGTCAAGCCCCTGTACAAAATGATCAAATAAAATGGTCGTACGCAATGCTCCTTAGTTAATATAGCGCCGATGGCGTCGTTTCTTTCGACACTTCCCGATTACTTCATTGGGCGCAACAAAATACAAATAATTTACCTTGTAGCTGAAAGCATGTTGTTATTGACTGCAGATGGACTTGACCTCGTGGAAGCTTTGGGTGAACGTGGCGGAGGTGTTGCGAAAAACCCCAAGAAGGAGGCAAACCAGGGTGGGCCGGAACCCCTCAACGGTTGTGGGAGAAATGACAGCAGACACTACAATATCGCGCGGCGAACTTCCTCTAATTACAGTAAGCCCGGCGTTGATACACAAATATGCATTAAGCAATGGTTTTCCCCACTTAACAGGAAAAGTTATTGAAGGCTTCAAGATGACGTCTCTTAACAAATCTGCAATTAAAAGCCAAGACCTCCCCCGGGAGGCAAAACTATATGAGACGCCACTGCCTATCGTAAGGACGCCGGCTACATCACTTCACTTTAATCCGCTCGCGCGCACTTTCAAAAATCCACAAGAATGATTGCTTCAAAGCTTGAGCTTCACTCAAAAATCCACAAGAACACAATTAGTTGCTTCACAAGGTTCTCCAAAACTACCAACCGCAAATCAGCGCAACCCCCGGCTTCTGAAAGCCGGGGGGGGGGGGGTAAAAAACTTCACACAACTGACTTCTGTGAGTGTCGGATACTGATTAATTATTTCAAATGCACAGGGCTTAAGAACAACGTAACGGAAGAAAGTTTTGAACTCCAACATTAATAATCCCACATGCACGGTTAACCAAAGGCTTATCGAAACTTTCTTTTCCCTGGCCCAAAACTTAGCGCAAAAGCGTAGGTAGAAAATGCAAACAAAGAAAGCCTTCAAAGACTGAGATCATATCTGACTTGGCAAAATTCAAATAAGATTTCTAAGAAGCCCCAATTAATAAAGCACAAAGGAAAGGTTTTCACCACACTGGCCACGGAAGTCCACGGGCGTAAATATCAAATTACAAGAACAACAAAAAGAAATACGTAGAACTTAAAGTGTTAGCACGCATTATCGACAATAAGAAATTAAAGAATAAGCTCATATTTACAATTCAGCGAAATATAACCTAAACGAAAATTACTGCGAGAAACTACGCCGTCCCAATAAAATGTTTATAAAGGAATTTTACAGGTTACGAGCATCTGAACGCTGGCTGAAATGAATTCGAAAGTCACTAGTACAGGGCCGCATTCAGTGAAATTTTAGGTAGAACGAATGAGGTCGGAATAAAATTAAAGTCACATTACAAAGTTGAAAGATGTTTCTTGACTTTACATATTATGTATAATCGACGGAAATTGCATTCATCGTGTCTATACCACACAATTATAACTACACAGAGCCCATCATATACCGGGTGAATATTCCAAAACCGAACATAGGCAATTAACATGGGAAAAAGGTTTTTCGCAGATTGCTGCTCCCCATTTTAAATTAGAGAGTTTATAAGGGCACCAATCGAAAGAAGATTTTTTTCCTCATCTAATGATATGCGAATTAGTTAATTTTTAGTTGTATTTCTTTATTATTTTATGGAAAATAAACGGGGCGGCGCGCGCTATTGCGCGGTCTATTATAATCAATTTACCACCATTTTTAGGCCTATTACGTTGGGCCATTCCGTTCTGTTACACACTCCGCCCCTGTTTCCCTCTGCTATCCACCTGACCAAAGAAGGGGGCCCTCGGGGCTCCGCTCCATTCCAAGGGGGCCCTCGGTGCTCCGCCCCTCTCCAAGAGGGCCCTCGGAGCTCCGCTTCTCTCCAAGGGGGCCCTCGGGGCTCTTCCCCTTTCCAAGGGGGCCCTCGGGGCTCCGCCCTTCTCCTGGGGGGCCCTCGGCGGTCCGCTTCTCTCCAGGGGGCTCTCCAATTGATTTCAGTAAAGCAAATTGGAAATCTTAAAATTATAGTCGCCAACGGCGCTATGAATCTGTCACTTGAATGACGTTTGAATCTGTTACGAGTCATGGCTCAACATGATTTTCCGAATTGAATTTATTGCGAATTTTTTATAAAATACTGAGAAATACAACTAAAAATTAACTAATTCGCATATCATTAGATGAGAAAAAAAATCTTCTTTCGATTGGTGTCATTATAAACCCTCTAAGTTAAAATGGGGAGCAGCAATCTCGAAAAAACTTTTTCCCATGTTAATTGCCTATGTTCGGTTTCGGAATATTCACCCGGTATGTACAATAAAATAAGATACCTTACTGACGTACATAATTTAAACTTAAGATTTTCTGGAAAGGTAAGTAGTGCACCTTTCACTAACAGTGAATGTGCAAAAGTCTTACAATGGTTTGCATCAACAGCTTAAGGGTTTACCACTGTCTCGGTTTCGGCATCGGCTAAAAGAAGTTTTGTCATTATAGCGTAATTTCTTATTTTAAATTTGTTTTTTTTTGTTTTCTTTGTATTGTCAGGCCATTTTATTTTTCGTTAATTTCTATAGTTATGTAGCCTTTGGGAGCAGTTTTGGTACAAAGTTGGAGAGGCTGCCTGCATTCAGAAATTCTAAAGTAAACACGCACGTAGCTTTTGCTTTTCGAAAAGGTTTAGCGGAAACGCTACTCTCTATGACGTCGCCTTCTGCAGTTGGTCCCGTCCCGTCGCATTTAAGAGCGCTGGCTTACATCGATTTTCAAAACTTAGCCCGTTGGATCAGGCGAGATATTTGTTTCGAATAATTTAAAATTCAGTCGATCTCTCTCGCGCACGACATGCTTGCGTTCGTCACGCGAGACAGTCTGTATGCCCATTGGCTGCAGCTGCAGACACGTTTCAGGCGTCTGCCGCCAAAAAGTTGGCTTTGCTTCGTTTTGGAGTTAGTTGATTTTAGGCTGAGATTGGCGCTTAATGGCCGCCGTTGCCTTCGGGCACGGCGCCCTAGGTTAGTGCTATTACAGCAATCACGTGCAGTTTATTACCGCGTTATTCCGCTGCCTATTAATTGCTTGGACTTCTGTTCGGGCTGTGAGAGCGTGAGGCGGTTTCTGTTTTCGCTGGTGAAGCGTGTGTTGGTGCTTGTGTATCCGGATGGCCGTCCGCTTTGCATCATTTTCGTAGGGCCGAGAATAGGCCCCTTTTTCCAGGGGATCAAACTCGCAGAGTTATCCAAATCTTCGGCCTCACCGTTTTCTTGTCCCAAAGGCGGACGTGATTCAGCCCTCGCCACATTGGTGGAATATCCGCAAGTGCTACACTTGACTCCCACGCCTCCGTTCATGCGTCCGTTGCAGCAGGCATGCTGTTAACTGCCGTCTCACCCACGCTTGGCGGGCCCCCAACAAATTAACGTGTGTAGTTTGCTTACTAATTTGAACACTTTTGCCGCTAACTCAATGTACGTTGGCCTCTAGCATTCATAATTAATCACCTGTTATTTGTGCTGGCCTAAGTTAAACGCTTTTGCCGCAAACGCATTGTATCTTGGCCGCTATCATTCATAATTAATCACTTGTTATTTGAACTGGCCCAATTGAAACGCTTTTGCCGCAAACGCATTATAGCTTGGCCTCTGTCATTTATAATTCAATTCACGTAACTGACCTACCAAGCCCTGTTGTATAATTAAATTTACGTAACTGGCCTATCAAGGCCTGTTGTATAATTCAATTCACGTAACACAGATCTGTATGTCAATCTTTTGTTGTTCTGTGTATCGCTCATTTTACATGTGTGAGACCAATAGACTGGTATTTGAACTAAGGCCTTATAATTTACAACGAATCTGTGCATGCTCCTTTCAGGTTAAGGTTATTGTGTAACGATATATGTACGGCGTAGCTTGAGTGTTTCAGCGTCACAAGTAAGTTGGCGACGCTTGCAGCTGCAACACCCCGTTTGACCTTCAAGGTTCGGTTTAGCGTGGGTTTCCCTGATTGGACCTTGTGGCGCCATTTTTCTTTTGCAACACCCTTTACATACAGTTGCGCTTGCCCTGTGGTGTACCGTTTGTAGGACTACGCCCATCTACCTGAGCGTATTAGAGTCGTGGCCTTTGAGCTTGTTTGTAGAGATTTAAAGGGTAAGTGTATAATATTTCTTACAATTTGTGTGATAAATTATATTAACTTGTAACGATTCGCCCAGTCGAAACGCGTTTTTGTGAATTAAAATCAATTCGCGCGTTCCAGCCTAGCGATTTCTACGTCACAAGTTTGAATTTTTCGCACGCGCGGCCGGCTACGTCATCAAGAGATCCCTGCTCTACGTATTGCGCTGCTCCCCACTTAGAACGCCCGAGGTGGTGGCTTGATGCACGAAACACGAAGAGGAGCTATAAAAGCCGCTTCTCGTCCGTTCCAAGGGGCAGACTTCATTCATACATTCATCCGCATACATTCCAGTATCCTTCCAGCCCCAAATCATCCCCAATCCTGATCCTATCCGACCGTTTAAAGAGAATTTTACCCGTCCTGTTGTTAGTATTTTCCCGTAGCTACGTTCGAACCCGAAGCCTCCAGTCTTGGAGACCGTGTTCCTAGCTAAGCTTTAATTAAACCCGTTCCCCCACATAAACAGCTTTAAGAAACGACGCCCACGACTGGGACACCGTTTCGCTGTTTAAATTTAACACTTGTAAATATCCCGAACTAATAATTATTGAAACATCTCCTGGAGGACGCTAGTAAATAATTATACCAAAATTTCCTGGAAGACGTATTCGAAACGAGGGTTAAACAACCAGGCCGTTTCATACGTCAATTTGGTGTCACTAAATAAATCCAGCGTCCAACACATTATTTGTTCGGCCTAGAAGGCCCCTGTAAGATTGCGCTTAATTTGTATTTGACTGCAGGTTTTTTTACTCACCGCTTCAACAATCTTCCTATCGTAATACCGGAGAGCGACCGCGCCGCAACGATCTTAACCTCTCTTGGGCCGAAAACACGAAGCGGACCCCGAGGTGGAAGACGCCGCCGATGACTTCTCCTCCGGCCGCAATTCGCACTGCCACTTCACATTATCCACGAGAATTACACCGCTGGCACGGAGTCGTAAGGCGAAAAATATAACATATTCGAAATTAACCTATATTTGCAGTTACACGCGGTTTCAACGCCGAAGGGGACATTCGAATCCGGAAGTTGGCATCACTGCGAATTACTTTGGGCAATTCGTCTTCGCGGTCAGTGGCGTCCCATCGATTTCTGTAGAAGGCGGCCATTCGGACCTTCCACACAGATGCAAAACGGGTTGCCGGCGCGCAAGGAACGAGCAACCGGGTGCCCACCATAATTAATTAAACACATTGTAAAATACATTTTATTTGATTTCTTAAGAACAACACCTATGTTTGTAAATACTAGATCTTATAATTAAACTGTCTAAAGTTATCCTAGTGTTTGCTTGCTAATATTCAAGTGTATATCTGGCTGAACTAAATTAACTCCGACTGATAAGCTACCCGAAGGAAAGTACTTAAATTCATTAGCCCTAATTAGCAGAGGGCAAGTACCGTTGCAAACTTACCTCATAAACGTCAATATTTGACACACAAATCTTGTCAAGTTATAACTGATAACTAATTTAATAGGCTAGTCAGTAGAACTGATTAGAAAACCCCTTACTCTCAGCTGAATGGTGCTCTTTAATAACAAGTATATATAATTACTGAAATAATCAATTACAATAAAGTAATTATTATAGTTTCTTTTCAGGTCCCTTATTGATACCATACATATATCAATGACAGTTATATATGCACAATAACGTTTCTTTGACGTAATGATAGACTTGTTTGCTTCAGATAACTTTTAATAACTTTTAAAACCCAAATTCCCTAAATTACTACCCCAATCTTAAATTAAACCAAAAAGGTAGGATTTTTAAATATAGGTAATATTCAAAACTCGCCGAGTACTCACTATTGAATTTTGATAATTAATAGTAATTCTTAAGTTCTAAATACAGTTTTACTAATATTATACAGAGAGATTTTCTTTGCTACGAACACGGCAGACAATATGTCGAATTTACAAATGCCGAGAATTTGACGTTGACAGTTCGCGTATTTTGTCAGTAGCTAATATTTGCTGTCATTTCTATCTTAAAATCGATAACTACGAAGCAACGGAACAGTGCAAATTGTAAAATCGTATTATCAGGGTCCAACGGTCCGGGAAATTCAAAATTCTTTTCGAAATAGGCGTTCTTCATCGTTAGCAATGTTACATGAAATTTCAAATTTTGAAAACTTTGGATGTGTTTCTACTCAAAAGCACAAAAGACCTAATGTTCCCAACGAAGACAGGAATTTAAAGGAGGTTTGTATTACCGCTAATGACTATCCAGATTATTCATTTAAATAAATTGCAGAACGAGTAGATTTAGCTGCGATATTCTTCCCGGTGGCCATTTCAGAAGTATGGAATTTTGTTAAACTGTGATGGAAATGCCGAAAACTTCCTCTGGAAAGTCCACTACAACTAACGATTTGAACAACTGCCTTTAAAAATTAAAGGGGTAGTTCAGAGTACTAGCACTAATACTTTGGCTAATGTGCGGAGAAGTTTCTATGATCGCTTAGGATATTGTTTAGCGTAAACGAGGTAATTTAAACTTCTTGAATTTTGTTGTTTGAAATAAAAATTGTTTTACTTTTACATCTTTCTTTTACTACGAGTTAGTTTGTTCGGAAGAAATTATTCCTTTCTTCAGAATGCGTTTTACTTTGTGAACTACCTTCTTTTACTTTACTGTTAATTTCTAAAAATCCTGTTTTTCAACACTCAATTTATCACCTGAATTAATCGTAGAATAACACAGTACCTCATTCATTCTATCTGTGATATAATAATTAATTAACAAAAATTACACTAGGCGTGGATGCCTCTTCTGCGTTGAACAATTACTTAAACAATCAACGCAGACAGAGTATATGAGAGTACCTTAGACCGACTCTCCATCGGTCTTGGCGTCTTTTTAGACAACCGTAAATTCGTCTTGATTTACTCGTGTTCGCAGTTCATGAATTTTCACTGTATATATACGCAATTTAATCTTCCTTGAAATACTCCAAATATTGTTCGATAAAAGTTATAAAACAGTCACTGACCTTAACGTCGCTTTAGGGTATCTGATCAGCAGACTATGTAATCCCCTCAGCAAATGAAACAGGACAGCTAACAGGAACCTGGATAGTTGAACACTCTAACTTTCCTCCAAAAGCTCTTTGGATACGATTTCTATCTTTCAGATAGAATTTCCCACTTGACTTCACCACACACAGGTAATCACTGGCTCTACTTTAATTATATAGCAAGTTATTTGCTTTTCAATATAACTTCAATATTCAAATCAAAACACTTCAATTATATCGACTCTTTAGACAGTTTAATTTACTGAATTTTTATTTTATATTATTACCAATCACTGCCTGTGTAATAACTATTCAAATAAATCCAGTTTAAAAAGACCAATTGGCGGGAATTGAACAACCCTCGGTTTGAATATGACCGTCTTGAGTCAAATATAAAATTGAACTCCTTATTTTGTTTATTATTTCTCTTTGGTTACCAGTAACCATTCACAACCCAACGACTGTACACAAATTTTTTAAATTAACTATCTGGATATCTTCTTCTACAACTGAAAATTAACTAATTCGCATATCATTAGATGAGAAAAAAAATAATCTTCTTTCGATTGGTGTCATTATAAACCCTCTAAGTTAAAATGGGGAGCAGCAATCTGCGAAAAAAGTTTTCCCCATGTTAATTGCCTATGTTCGGTTTCGGAATATTCACGCGGTATATATATATACATGTGACATGCAGACTGCATGTAACATTACAATAGTGTTGACGTCTCCCGGACATGATTAAGCATTTGGCACTCCTATACCTGTGAGTGTCGTTAAAACAGTTTGATACTGTAACAGTATGCTTAACGTTTGCGCATTTTATTAGTTCAAATGATTCCTTAACGATCGAGTGGGTTAAGTAGAAAAACGGCTGACAATTTATTTAATTATTTATTCTTATTATAAGTGGATTCTTAAAGTAACCCTTTCACTTGTCCTACAGGGGAATAAAATACTGTCCTTTTAGTTTTTCCAATTGATCTGACAACTCTTACAAACTTCTTTTCTTCTATTTTATATTCTACTTTGCTCTATATTTCCATGGTTTTTAACTATCGTAAACATGTTTTCTTTTACTTCTCGAAGCTGTTTATACTATATTTGGGGACATTAATATACTGCGTTTGTTTTCTTTTTGTCATTTCTAGCAGTTTGGCTAAAACCTCAACGAGGTTGGTACGTAAAATTAAATTTTCGAAATTTTGATAGACATTAAAGGAAAAATTTGCAGCACCGTACATTAAATGGGGCATTCCTGACGCACTCCTCATTAGTTCATTGTGCTTATTTAACCGTGTGTTACTTACATACTTACAATATCACAAGAGAGATTGTTATGGGCCAAAAGTCACTTTTCGTATTAATTTAACGATTTGCCTTATCCCTGCCTAATTCAAGGCACTTTGCACATTTCGCTCTAACTATTTACCCTATAATAGCCTAGTTTTAGTTACCCATTTCCTCGAGTAAAGTCACTGCAGATTAGGCCTCACGTTGTACGCGTGCTATGTTGGTTGCAGATGCGATTTTTCTGCAAATTTGGAATTTTCTGGGCCTAGCTGTCAAATTATCATTGGCCATTTTGAGTTGTCAGAAGATGGATGTGGTGAAAGGCATCTTTGGTTGATCGATGCACGAATATTTGTAATTCGGTTTTGTCACGCTCATCCTAGCATGAAAATGTATATCTTGGTGTGAAATTGGTCCGGGAGACGTCCCCGACGTTTTTGTTGTGATACATTTCAAGCACGGATTTTTGTCCGGAATTCATCTGACAAACACATGTAACTACTTGGGCGATTTGGAGCATAACATCTCACGGTATGCTATTTTGACAATTACTGGTTATATTTCTAAGGCAGAATGTTGTCCCTTTTAGCTCCCTTTTGGTACGGGCGGTGAACGCACTCAGCTCCCCTGTGGTACGGGCAGTGAAAGCACTCAATTCCCCTTTGGTACGGGCGGTGAACGCACTCAGATTAGGAAGCAGTCCTTGAGTATGAACTAACGCATCTCTGTTGGTGTGTTGCGAGCTTTGTACATGTTGGCGCAGAGCTTTTCGAGGCGTTTGGTTGATGGATTTGGCCCCTCTTGGAGAGCACTCTCTCCAGGCAGTTGCTGCAGTCGGCTGGCTGTGAGTTTGGGAGATTTCCAGTCCCTAAAACAGGCTAGCAGATTTACTGGCCCGAGATCTCTGCGTTACCTGCGATGAAGCCCATTGGAACACCTGGCTTCCTCGACATCGTGCAGTAGGCCTCCGATTTAGCACGTTCGTCACCTGGTGCAGCCAAGGTCTGTCTTTGCAATTTCCTTAAGCGTTCTTGTGCAGTTTTGAGCTCGACCAACTTAACCTGTGTTATAGGCATGATTTTAATGTGTGTGTAATTATTCATTGTAGCGCTTTGTGCTACGGCCAGATTTTGATAAGCGAATTAACTTACTTTAATGTTGTGATAACTCACCTGTCTAAAAGTAAACCTATTTTGTTGTTTACATCTTTATATTTGCAACTTGACATTTTAAGCTTCCATTAGCCTTCAGGCTGTGTCTATTGTAGATGCATAGGGACGATAAGGTTTCCCTTATGTAAATTTTGTAATAGCAATTCTTGCATACGCCCATTTGAACGATTTTAGACTCGATCTCAGTGGAGAGATCCGTCAGTCGGTTGAATTTGGCTTAGTGCGGCCCCATTTTGCAAGAAATTAGCGAAATCAGTCCGATCGTTGTTTAAGCAATTACGCCCCTTCAGGGCGAGATTTAATTAGCGTGTTTCGGGTAATTTTGCGCCCCTATCAACCAAGATCTTGGGTAACAATGGGATTTGTGTACATTTGATTACTAGTACAGTTATGTATTTTTGCAACTGAGGGTTTAGCGTTGATTTCAACTTGACAAACAAAACAAAACCTTAACTACCGCTTAAATTTGAGACGCGTTTGGTCATACATGCGAATTGCTACGATCTACGACTTTATTCATTTAATCTGGTGAGTTTAATCTGTGATAAATTTTGCGATATTATATTATATGAAATCTGGTTTGTGATATCTGTCGTTGTTGTGATATACTACCGAGCATTGTTAATATTTTATTGATGTTAATATTCTATTAAATTATATATACTCGTTACTTATGCCTGCGAATTTGATTTGTGTGTCCTTGTCGCTACCTCTAATTTTCAGGATCGCTTAGTAGCACCTTCCGTAGTGTCTGGTTTGATGATTAGCAAAGTGCTGGGTTATTGCTACTTGGGGCCCATAAATTATTCATCGTTTCAGCTTACGCTTTAAGTCTTCTGTTCGACCCACGACCAGCTCCGGCTGAGAATCCGGTAGCCTTTGCTACTCCTTATTTTATAGTCAGAGTTTGGTAACAAGATTCAAATAAATATTGACTTCTCAGCATTCAACCTCGTCAATTTGCAATAATTGTATTCGTAATTTGATACCCCTTTATTGCAAATTGCAGGATGTGCTATTGTGAAGGAGTTTTTTTGTAC
The DNA here is from genome assembly GCA_940337035.1 of Agriotes lineatus. Taxonomy (NCBI): domain Eukaryota; kingdom Metazoa; phylum Arthropoda; class Insecta; order Coleoptera; family Elateridae; genus Agriotes; species Agriotes lineatus. The sequence goes on along the minus strand of CALNHX010004887.1, from coordinate 3,787 downwards.
AGACAAAATAAATTCATCAGAATAGAAGCGCTTCAAAAACAGTCTCCCTAGACCTAGACCAAGCAGAAAAGTAGTAACTGATACAATACAATAAGCTATACTGAAAAGACCTTGGAATCAATTACTGCATTGTGTGTTTTGTTGACTTTGATTACATGCAGTTCTAGGAACAGCCCCAGGCCTTGGTACACTTGCAGACAAGATTAAATTGCATACAACACTTTTTTATGCAGGAAGTGAGGTCATATACTCTTATAATAGTAACAAACACTCGAACTATAACGTATGTAACGACACCGAAACGGTAAGGTTGAACCTGTTGACAAACCATCTGACGTCTGCCAAGCCTTTTATATATGGTTGCTCTTCCAGTTCTGTACTGCTAGAGGTTACTTCAATCACCCACACGACATCATAATTCAAACAATAGCGATGTATTTTTTACTGTGCGTTGTTTACCTGTGTGTATCGCATGCTGTAGGAGGTAATTTTTATTATATTCAAAAGCCATTTCACACTAATTTCGTATTTGAATCCTTCAGCTGAAGAAAACAACTCAGCATGTATCACGCCCCACGGGGAAGCCGGAAAATGTGTCCTTTTAACTGCTTGTCCTCCACTTCTGGACGCCTTTGCAAATCCAACTAATGAAAACGAAGAGTATCTGATTCAATTTCAATGCACCAACGAGGAAGAATTCGAACGCACGCATTACTACATGCGAGATTGGTTCGTATGTTGTGGGGTGTCGCCGGATTTCACGATTTCCGACAACGCAACACAGACAAATGCTGATAACCTCAACAAACTCTCTGATAAAAGATACTGCGGATTACAACACAAAGACGATTTTGAGTCAACCGATGATGGTATAGCAATAAATGAATTTCCCTGGGTGGCGTCGGTTTTAGGGAAACTGTTCCTCCCAGAGAATTCAAGTTTATGTAGTGGTACGTTGATTAACAACAGATACGTGTTAACGTCAGCATATTGTGTTTTGAGTCTCCCTCTTTGGCCCTACAGGTAAGTCGGTTCGTTTCTGCTATTTGTCTTCTATCACGTTCAATATTTAGGCAGATCTACGTTCGTCTAGGAGACTACCATAAGAAAAACGCTACTGACTGCGTGGATTTACCACAACTTGACACTGAAGAGTGCACTACTCATGAAGACTACCGTGTTGAGGTGATATCTCCACATCCATTCTACAATCCCAAAACGGGGATGAACGATATTTTGCTGCTGAGGCTTGCAAAACGTGTCACGTATTCAGGTAATTGACCATTCTTTTTAAAAATTTGGTAGATAATGTGGGGTCATTTAACTAATTTTTGCTTCAATATATGTTCCGACAAGTACGTCAAGTCCAGTACCAAATTGGACTAACATATAACCAAAGTTGTGGAAATTTTTAGTTAAAAATCAACATTTGCTTGAATCATGTCAAGAGGTAGGATATATTCAAACAATATTTTTGAGAGATTAGATCAAAGTAAAATCTAGAATAAAATCGTCTATCTTTTAATTCCAATGAAAACTCGTATATTTCTATTTATTATAATCATTTACTATTTTGTACAAGTTTTTTTATTACGTTAAAGGTTAAACCACATTGGAATTTTTTAACAACAGGAATTCTATGATTCTGCATTTTTAGTGTTTTTTACTTCCTTTTACGATAAAGGAAGTATTGGATTCACCCCAAAAATTCGAAATTGAGTTTTCAACAGATCTTCACGTTTTAGAGTTCCCTGATCCCAAAAACATATTTTTTTCAGTGGTCTGTCTGTCTGTGTGTCTGTCTGTGAACAGAATATCTCAAAAACGGAAAGAGGTATGGCGTTGAAACTTGAAACTTCATATATAAGTTTTGTGTACTATGTAGATGCGACAGCAAGCTTTTGAAGAAAATCGCATAACCTGGAAGTACGTGTTTACTCTTGTGATTTTTCAGTTTTTTTCAATTTTTTCAAAAACGGCTCAAACGATTTTTTTTTAACTTTACATTTTTATTACATTTTTAATGTGTATTGATGTGAGATAGGTGATTTTCCAGTTGAATACTTCTAAAATGGGTTTCTTTTGTTTTTTTCTATTTTTTTTATTAACTCCTATTTTAAATAGAACACCCGGTATATTATTACATTTTTGAATTGAGCTTAAAATCCTAGAGAAAATTTGTCTCTTGAACTAACCCTCTATTTTGTACCGTTTTTGTAAAATTTGTAATTTTTGAAAATTTTTAACAAATGCTTAAAAATTTTAAATAAAATTTTTGGTTAATTATAAGATCACTGTAAAAGAAAGTTGTGTGCGTGTATCACACCAGATTTTTCAAGCTTATATCTACCGTTTTGAATGTGTTTTATCACAGATTTTTAACTAGCTTTTTTCTGTTTTTCAGTGTTTTAGGTAGTAATTGTTTTCATTTAGCAATATCAAGTTGATAACAACCCTTATCTATTTATCGTAATCCTGTCCAGTTTAGCCTTTGTTTTTTATATATTTTACGATGTCTTCTCCGTTCATAAATAACATATTGCTATGATATTGTACCCGCAGCAGTTCTGTTTAGTGATGCCAATTGAAACATTACATAATTAATTTAAACTAAAAAACAGGATTGATTATAGTTCCATCGTGGATATTTAATATTGCCTAATACAAAGGACTTGTTGAATAAAAAAAGGGATTTATAAGTTACTAGCCGACCCGACAGACGTTGTCCTGCCCGCTGCCTGCTATTAGCGGGCGAAGCAAACGTTTTTTCGATATTCGAATTTTCGATATTTTTCATTTTTTAAAATATTGGGGGGTGGTGGGGGATTGAAATTTTGGGGTTATATGTTCTGATATGCGAGAAATCTTAAAAAAAAATTTTTAAAGAAATTCCTAGAACCCGATTGCAGCGCCACCTACCGGGTCCAATTGTGAATGTAAACCATCCAGGGACCCACTCAAATACACACAAAAAATTTCATCAAAATCGGTCCAGCCGTTTAGGAGGAGTTCAGTGACATACAGACGTACAGAAGAATTATACGTATACAGGGTGCTACAAAAGTAACGCCCGTCCACTTGGGGATATATTCAGGAAGATAAAATAAACCGATAATAAAGAGTGACAAAACTTCAGATTGTCCTTCCTTACAGAGTTATTAACCAACAAAGTATTAAAAATGTATGTTTTACAAAATAAAGTTTTATTGATAATAAATACATTAAATGTTACATTAGATGTTCAAATAAGAAGAGGTGGACCAATAACTTGGCCACCCAGATCACCTGACCTTAATCCGTTAGATTTCTTTTTCTGGGGATATCTACAAGAAAGAGTTCATCTACAACCAGTTGTTGAACAGGCAGATGTGATTGACCGTATTCGTGCAGCTGTAGCTTTAATAAACGACGAAATGTTAGAGAGAGTAAGTGCTTCTCTGTTAAACCGCGCTAGAAAATGCATTGAAGTGGACGGTGGTTTATTTGAAAATCTAATGTAACATTTAATGTATTTATTATCAGAAGTAATACTATAAGTACTTCGATATTATCGGGTTATATGTCGATAACTTGTTGCACAATAATAAAAGAGTGTCAGTTTGATACGTTAAATTATTCTGTCAAAATGACACGATTTGATATTGTGCAGGAAGTTTGAGACGTATAACCTGTTCGAAGTACGCATTGTATTCGATTTGATTATTTTGTGAGTAAATTTTAATATTAGGAACAAATAAATATTTTATTGGTAGCTCGATTTGTTTAAATTAACCTGGCTGAAAGTCTA